>ML292783.1:79278-124149 GCA_005239495.1 Nicotiana undulata | reverse complement strand
GACATTCCGTGCCGAGTGTTATTATATACGCACGAGGGGACATTCTGTGCTGAGTGATTGTGATGTTATGACGAGGGGACATTCCGTGCCGAGTGTTATTATATACGTACGAGGGGACATTCCGTGCCGAGTGATTGTGAGGTTATGCACGAGGGGACATGCCGTGCCTTATGCTGTTCATTATCTGTTTAAGAAGTTAAATTCCTGCCTTATTCTTTACATTTTAGTTATTACCATGTTCTATCGTGCTAGCATTTTGTTGCCCCTTTTACCCCCAACATGTTCTCCCCGTATCTGTCTTACTTGCTTATTTCCGTCGACATTCTTCCTGTTATTATATAGAATTGCACAGGTACATATATTGTTGTCGGTCCTAGCCTCGTCACTACTTCGCTGAGGTTAGGCTCGGCGCTTACTCAGTACATGGGGTCGGTTGTACTGATGCTACACCTGCACTTCTTTATGTTGTGCAGACTACGCAGCCGGACCCGGTGGTCACTGACGGTCGGAGCATCTCATCAGTTCATACAGGAGACATCGAGGTAGACCCGCAGACGTTCGTGGGCCTTGGCGTCACCTTCTACTCTTCACTTTCAGCTCTGTCTTACTTTATATTTCAAAGACAGTCCTATGTACTTATTTTCAGACCTTTGTTTTAGTAATCTCTTAGACAGTTCGTGAGTATGTGACACCAGTTCTGGGATTTGTATATGGGTTTTATTTCGAAATTGCTATGTTATATTTTGATTATTTGTTAACTTTCACATTGTGGGCCCTCGATGCCTTAGTTATCTTGTTCATTTTAGTTGTTAATGAGTTTTATTTAGTCCAAACGTTGGCTTGTCTAGCGGGTTCACCGTTAGTTGCAGTCATGGCCCGAAAGTGGGATTTCGGGTCGTGACACCAAAATAACTCACCGCGATCGCATTAATTCCCCCGCACTCGCAGTGAAGGAAATTGATGTTGTGCAAAACCAGAAAACCAGCAATGTTTTTAAGTCCAAATGAGTCCGTTAATCACCTGAAATCAATCCCGAGCCCCTTGGGACCCCAACCAAATATACCAACACATCACGTATGATCATTCAAACTTAGTTGTACTCTCAAAACACCAAAACTAATATCAAAACACCAATTTTACATCGGATTCAAGCCAAAGAACTTTCAAATTTCTAAAATCCACCAACGATGCCGAAACTATCCAAAACAACTCCGATTGACCTAAAATTTGCAGACACATCCAAAATGACATTACGAACCTGTTCCGACCCCGATAGCCTATTTTTCACTGCCAACCGGAAATCGCCAAAAACTAACTTTCGCCAGTTCAAGCCTAATTCTACACCGTACATCACAAAAATATTCCGAACATACTCTTAAGTCCCAAATCACCTAACTAAGCTATCCGAGCCATAAAATCTGCATTCCAAGATCGTTTACCAATAAGTCAACTCTCAGTTGACTTTTCCAACTTTAAGGCTATTTTTAAAGACTAAATGACTAAACTCTCACTACGACCATTTCGATTCCAAGCCTGCCAACTCTAACACATCAATAACAGTTAAACCAAGCTATGACAAGGCAATAGCAGTAATTATAATACAAATTCTACGGAACGACCGGTCGGGTCGTTACAATGCTCGAGACGGATACCGCGATGGTTTTGCTTTGTAGTTTCACACGATTAAAGACTCCTCTCGGAAGCCAAACACTCTCGCGAGGTGAGTGTCCTAGACATCCACTAGTCAGCTTCAACTTCTTTCGTGCTTGCTACTACAAATTCCATCAAATCATCCCTTTTGATTCCTCTTTCAACAAAATCACTCTTACACGTATAAAACATTTATTAAACCCAATAGACTCCAATAATGGTTTAAACCACAACAAATATGCACAAGATCTGAGGTGAAAATACACTAAATACATGATAGCTTAGCCGGATATTAGTATAGTTTTTAGATATGATAATGTTCGATTTTTTAAACATTTTATAGTAAAAATTTAAGACTTGGTAACCTTTATTAGTGCACTAAGTCCTTGGTATTGTCCAATTAGATATAACAAGGTTCACTGAACAGGTAATAAAGGTTGGGTATTATCATATTCCACCCTAGTTTGGGGGCGTAACAATTGACCTCTTAATATTGTATAGGGTAAAATATATTCTTATTTAATGCTCGTATAGTATAGCGATACATGGGGCCGAAGGCAGAAGGTAACCAAGTATGAAGGTGACAATCTCGTTTATCCCCAAAGGGAATGATTTTCGTAAAAGGGGGATAAATGCATGCCACCCGGTGATATTTACTGAAGAATATTCTATAGAATTAAGTACGTAGTCCGTTACAGAGAATATATCATCTATTGCATACTATTACACATTCTTCAATGGCCCTCATAATTATCATTTAATGGGGGCTTGACACTAGGACCTTGTTCCCTAGGCATCATTATAAATAGAGAGCTCTACAACCATTTTAAGGGACACGAAGTTTCTGACAACATGATACTATACTTTGTTTAAAGCTCAATGATATTTTATCTACTTTCTCACTGATATCGTTATTACTGCCTCCAGAAGCTCTGTTCCCGGAACCCATATTTTTGCTATCGTGTTTCGATTTTAAGGCTAAGTTTTATATTCTTGTTTAATTTATTTATTATTTTGGGATCAAATCGATTCACTTGTCTATAAACCACATATAAATTTAACTGTACCATTTTACGGGTAAATAATTTGGCGCCCGCCGTGGGGTGCCAAATTATCATATTCCACCCTAGTTTGGGGGCGTAACAATTGACCGCTTAATATTGTATAGGGTAAAATATATTCATATTTAATGCTCATATAGTATAGCGACACATGGGGCCGAAGGCAGAAGGTAACCAGGTATGAAGATGACAATCTTGTTTATCCCCAAAGGGAATGATTTTCGTAAAAGCGGGATAAATGCGTGCCACCCCGTGATATTTAATGAAGAATATTTTATAAAATTAAGTACGTAGCCCGTTACAGAGAATATATCATCTATTGCATACTATTACACATTCTTCAAAGGCCCTCATAATTATCATTTAATGGGGGCTTGACACTAGGACCTTGTTCCCCAGGCATCATTATAAATAGAGAGCTCAACCATTGTAAGGGACACGAATTTTCTGACAAGATGATACTATACTTTGTTTAAAGCTGAATGATATTCTATCTTCTTTCTCACTGATATCATTATTACTGCCTCTAGAAGCTCTGCTCCCGGAACCCATATTTTTTCTATCGTATCTCGATTTTAAGGCTAAGTTTTACATTCTTGTTTAATTTATTTATTATTTTGGGATCAACTCGATTCACTTGTCTATAAACCACATATAAATTTAATTGTACTATTTTACGGGTAAATAATTTGGCTCCCGTCGTGGGGCTTAGACAGTTGTGTAATTGAGTTGATCCTAGCATCTATTACTAACATATTTGATTGTTTGTTCAAGAAAATGGTAGATAACAATGTCAACATCGCGCACAACGTTGAGACCCAAGGAAATCAGCCTCAACCTGAAGATTCGATCAGTGATACCCGCAATGAGGGGGATGAGGCCACGCTGGTTCATGGCCGGAAATATCCACGATATGTTCGAGAGGCAACTCCTGATGATGTTGAAGATGAACATGTCGTTGAAATAGTAAGGATTCTGAGGGAGAAACAAAAGGCCATTATGGGCCATCTCTCATGACAGGATCAGGTCATGACGGAATTAAGGCAGGCATTGCAGGTGCTTCCAACAATGCGAATGGACGAGGTCCCGCTCCTCTTAGTGCTCCCACAAATCAAACAACGCAGAGAGTCAACAATAACACCCCGAGGGGCGAAGTCAATTTTGACAAGGCCTAGGGAAACGACAGCGGACCCAGTAACAACAATGGGAATGATCCCTTTAAAACTGAACTCGTGCGGCTTGTGAGGGAAATAAACACCCAAATGGATTAGATTCCGGGCGCACCTCCAGTATTGAAAGGACCGGACTCATAAAGGTATACCCAATTGCCATTCAAACCAAGCGCGACACCACAGTTGATCTCGAAATGGTTCAAAATGCCAGACGTGTCGAAGTATGATTGGACTCAAATTCTCAGGATCATATCACCACCTATACAATGGCGGAGAAGGGAAACAATTTATCTCCACACGAAATTGAGTCGGTCTTACTGAAGAAATTCGGGGAGACCCTAACGAAGGCGGTCCTGACATGGTATTTGCTCTTGCTCGAGCACTCAATAAATTCCTTCGAGATGCTCACAGATTTTTTCATCAAGGCCCATGCCGGAGCCTGAAAGGTTCAGGACTGAAAGGCCGACATATTCAGGATTGCACAAGGAAAGTCTGAATTGCAGCGGGAGTTCGTGACTAGATTCCAGAAAGAAAAGATGTTGCTCCTGGCCATACCAGATGAGTGGGCAACTAAATCATTTACTAAAGGGTTGAATTCGAAAATCTCTATTGCTTTCAAGAAAATTAAAAGAATGTCTACTCGAATTCCAGGCAACAACATGGGCGGATGTTCACAACCGATACGAGTCTAAGATAAGAATTGAGGATGATTAGCTTGGTTTTCCGTCATCAACCAGATCGGCGGTCTTCAAGAGGTCACTTTTTGACTTATGAAAGGGTCGAAGGACATGGTAGAGGTTTCCGATCGGCGGATAGATTCGCTACTGATATGAGAGCTGATCGCGGCCAGAATAACAGGTCATTGCAAGAAAAGAAGATATCATGTTCCTGAGATTCCTCCTACCCCAGGCTTTCCGAATACAACTTCAACGTCGATGTATTGGAGTTGGTGTTGTCTATGAGGAACATTAAGGAAGCACGGTTCGCGAAACTGATGAGATCCGATCCCATTAAGATGGATCCTAATTTGTGGTGCGAATACCATGGGAGAAACGGTCACCAGATTGGGGATTGCAGGCATATGCGCGATGAGGTGGCAGCATTGTTGAAAAACAGCCACCTCAGAGATTTCTTAAGTGATCAAGCTATAAACAATTATGACCGCAATCGTGATAACGTGAAACCTTTGAAAGAATGAGAAGATCCTTCGCGTTTGACATCAACATGATTTTTGGGGAAAACGAGATTGATGGTATGACATTTTCAGCGGTAAAAAAGATGAAGGTGACGGTAACCCACAGTAATAGACTCCGGGAAATCGCTGAGGACGACGTTACTTTCACAGGGGAGAAAACAGATGGACTACTACTGCCGCACAATGATGCTTTGGTAATATCTTTAAATGTCTTAAATGCTTTGGTGGACCTAGGAAGTTCGGCCAATATTATTCAGTGGAGAGTGGTGGAGCAAGCTAAGCTGACGGGAAGTATCTTTCCGGCAACTAAACTCTCGCCGGGTTCAATCTACCAAGCGCAATAACCCGAGGAGAGATCCTGCTACCTATGAATGCTGAGGGGGTGATAAATTTTGAGGTAGTAGACGACGACATGGGCTATAATATTATCCTAGGGATACCATGGTTGCACGAAATGAAGGTTTTGTCGTTGACGTATCATCAATTACTGAAGTTCCAAACTCCCAAGGGAATTAAATAAATAAGAGGTGACCAACCGGCAGCAAGGGAGATGAATGAAATCTCAATTTCCAGTAGCAAAGGGAAGGAACGTGCATCATAGCAATTACAGGAACGGGCGCGTGCTCTCGAGCTGAGAGAAGTCAACTAGTGGGAAGAGTCGTAGGAATCAGGTACCGAGATATTTCTAGGTACCAAAAGAAACAGACGCAAGAAAATCCACATCAGAATAACGTAAGCAAGTCGCGTTGTTCAAAAAGATCTTAGAGAGGAAGTTCCACTTGGGGACAGGGCTAAACCCCGAGCTCAGGTTTGGATTTATTGAATTTCTTAATTTAATGTTGATTGTTTTGTGTGGTCGCAAGCGGATATGACAGATATCCCGCCAGAAGTGGTCGTGCACAAAATAAGCCTAGATCCCAACATCCCTCCAGTGAGACAGTCAAAATGTCCTACTGTCGAGGTTAGAAAACATTCGTTAAAGAAGAGCTAACACATTTTTTTGATGCTGGTTCAATCCGAGAGGTGAAGTATCTTAAGTGTCTAGCTAACGTAGTATTAGTTCCAAAGAAAAATAATAAATTTTGCATGTGCGTAGACTATAGGGATTTAAATAAGGCATACCCAAAGACTCGTTCTCATTGCCAAACATTAATCAAATGATCGATGCGACGGCCAGGAACGAGTTGATTAGTTTCCTTGATGCTTACTCCAAGTAAAACCAAATCAAGATGAACTCGGAGGATCAGGAAAAAACTTCGTTCATAATAAATTTCGGCACACATTTCTATAATGTGATGCCTTTTGGGCTAAAGAATGTCAGAGCCACTTATCAGTGGCTCGTAAAAAAAATGTTCGAGAAATAAATAAGGAAAACCATGGTAGTTTACATAGATGATATGATCAAGTCTTTGAACATAGGTGATCATATTAAACATTTGTAATAAACCTTTGCATCTTAAGAAAGTACAACATGAAGCTTAACCCCCCAGAAGTGTGCATGCGAAGTCAGCTTTGGTAAGTTCTTGGGATTCCTGGTGTTGCAACGGGGGATCGCAGTCAACCCCGACAAAATTAAAGCCAACGAAGACATCCCTGACCAGCTATCAAGCGTAAAAGAATTTCAAAGGTTGACAGGAAGATTGGCTACTTTAAATAGATTCACTTCACGATCTTCGGAAAAATGACATCACTTCTTTTCGTTCCTCAAAATTAAGAACAACTTCGAATGGACTCCAGATTGTCAACATGCCTTGAAAAATTTGAAAAGGTATATGTCGTGGCCTCTACTACTGTCAAAGCCGAAGGAAGGCGAACAACTATTGATCCACTTATATAGTGTCGGAGGTAACGGTAAGTTCCATTTTAATCTGTGAGGACGAAGGTACGTAGTCTCCTATCTATTATGTTAGTAAAATTTTAATGGGCCAGAATCTCGCTACCTACATCTAGAAAAGTTAGTCTTGGCTCTCGTAGTTGTTGCTCGAAAGCTTGGGCCTTATTTCAAATGTCATATGTTAGCTGTAGTGACCACTTTTCCCCTGCGAAATATTCTTGATAAACCTGAACTTCAGGTAGGCTGGCCAAGTGGGCGGTAGAAATAAGTGAATTTGGCATTGACCTAAAACTATGATTAAGTCACAAGTTTTGGCTGACTTTGTGGCCGATTTCAATTCGGGGTTGTTACCTTTGGCTACCAAAGAAGCAGTGATGGTGTCAGAATCGACATCAAGAGTTTGGACCTTGTTCACAGATAAAGCTTCCAATGTGAAGGGGTCCGGGCTCGGCATAGTGCTAACAACGCCCTCGGGAGATACCCTAAGGCAGGCCATAAGAATCGTTCCTCTGACTAACAATGAAACAGAGTATGAAGCTTTGATTGCAGGACTCGAGCTGGCCCAGGGATTGAACTCCGAGGTCATTGATAGTAAATGCGACTCCCAATCGGTTAGTAAATCAGGTCTACGGGATCTTCAAAGCCAAAGAGGAACGCATGCAATAGTATGTAGTGAAAGTGGAATGGTCAATTACCCACATCCCGAGAGACGAAATCGCGGAGGCAGGGGCACTGGCAAATTTGGGATCGTCCACAAAAATGAAAGGATCAGACTCTGGTACAGTCGTGCAGCTTATGCATTCGGTATTGAACGCAGACAGCTATTACGAAGTAAACACGACCAATCTGGTCTGGATTGGTGAAATTAGATCATTGACTATCTCGAGCATGGAAAACTGCCTAAAGATCCCAAGGCACATGTCGGGCATTGCGCACTAAAGCAGCTCGATACAGGTTCAAGAGAGGCCAATTATGTATAAGATCCTTCCAAAGCCTGTTGGCCCGATATTTGGGAGCTTTCGAAGCCAACTATGTCATGCAAGAAGTCCATGAATGGATATGCAAAAATCACTCAGGCGCCAATTCCTTAGTGCTAAAATTAATTAGGGAAGGATACTACTGGCCCCGGATGGAACAAGATACCAAGGCTTATGTTAAGAAATGTGATAAACGTCAATGCCACGCACCATTAGTACACCAACTAGCTGATCTATTACATTCTATTTTGCCTTCATGGTCATTCATGAAGTGGAGGATGGATATAGTCGGTCTGCAGCCGCCAACCCTTGGTAAGGTACAATTTTTTTTTATATTAACTAGCTATTTTCTAAGTGGGATAAAGTAGGTCCTTACAAGAAACTCGGAGAGCACGAAGTGGTAGATTTCTTGTGGGAGAATATAATTTGCATATTTGGAATACCAAAGAGATATCCTACGACAACATGCCATAAATTATAGGCGCAAAGGTCACAAAATTCTTTTAAGACATGAAAATCAAAAGGATCACATCATCGCCATATCATCCAAGCGCAAACGGCCAAGCAGAATCAACAAACATATTGATTATTTAAAAATCTCAAAAAAAGAATTGGAAGCAGCCAAAGGCAAATGGCCCAAAGAGCTACCAGGAGTACTATGGGCGTATCGGACAACGACCAAATCGAGCACGAGAGAGACTCATCTATTTCTTGTATATGAAGCACAAGCCTTGATCATAGTGGAAGTAGGAGAACCTACGTTGAGATATTTCAGGGCGGATGAGGAAACAAATAATGAAGCAATGGTGATCAAATTGGTGTTGCTCGACGAATGCAGGGACTTGGCACATATAAAGAGAGCCCAAAATCAGAGAATGGAAAGATATTACAATCGAGTAGCCAACCTCCATTATTTCAAAGTAGGATACTTGGTTTTAAGGAAGGTAACTCAAAACACGGGAGCTCAACGCGGGGAAGCTGGGTCCGACGTGGGAAGGCCCCTATCGGATTTCAACTGTCACTGGAATGGGACATACAAATTAGAAAATCAAGACGGAAAAAAGCTAACGAGCAACTGGAATGTGGAACATCTCAAAAGATACTATTTCTAATGAGCCTCACCTAAACTGAAAGTTTGTGCTGCACTGTTTTTTCCTTCGACCAGTTTTTGTCCTAATTGGTTTTTTCTAGCAAGGATTTTAACAAGGCACCAAGAGAAAGCATACTATGAAGGAATCTTCATCAGCGGAAATAAGACCTTAAAATTACAAGGCACGCAGACAACGGATCACTACGGAGCGGTTAAATAATCTTTTGCTCGGTAACAAAGTTCCTACCGAGAAGTCAAATTTGCTACCTGGCCAAGAATTACCCTACCGTCCACGAATGCAAGCCACTAGGGGGTTGTTAGATTGTCTTTGGCTCGATAACAAATTTCCTAAGGGGAAGTGAGGCTTGCTATCGAACTAAAGATATCTAACATCCACTAGTGGAATCTTCAAAGGAACAAGACTTCCATGTTCAAATTCGCATTCTTCGCATTCAAATACTGGGGGAGGGGGAATGATATGAGAATACGGCAACAATGACTTCCACATTGACCGGTACTATGAAATCTAGAAACAAATTTATATCATCGGGACCAGGGACTACGCAGCCAGCCCCGTAAAAACAAGTTGCACAAGTTAACTACAAGTAATGGCAGTTTCTTTTTAGTACAACGAACGCTTATGTACTTTCAAAAATGGAAGGAATATGAAAGTTCCTAAGAGTCCACCAAACAGTATAGGTACTAGGTCCTCTACTGGTTCCCACAAAGTTATATGCTAGACAGAAAAGTAAAGAGACAAATGCTAGACAGACAAGTAAAGAGACAAAGGATTTTTACGTGGAAAAATCCCACTCAAGGGGACAAAAACCACGACCTACACTTGTAGGATTTCAACTTCACTAACTTGTAATCTAAATTATTACAAGCCACTTTGCAAGGCAACCTTACAAAGACTTCAACACACTAACTTGTAATCCTTCTTACAAGCCACTTTGTCACTATCTAGTTACAAAGACTTTGACCCATGACGAGCTTTAGCCACACAGAAGTTTTGGAGAATAAAGAGTTAAAAGATTCCTAACTAGTTACTTCTACAAAAGCTAGTAGGATACAATCAAAACAAAATACAAGATTATAACTCAACTAAGGACATTATCAATACTTGATGAGCACATTGTGTAGGCCTTAGTGGAGTGGTCTTCTTGCTCTTGAAGCTCTTGAGTCTTTAATGCTTGAGAGCACTTAATGCTTGAATATTCTTTTTGTAAAATTCTCAAGTGAATATGTTGTTCTTCTTGCTTCAAGATATTCTCATACATTGCACATACCAAGAAGGATGCCCAATGTCTTGAGGGTACAAGGCTCAACCATAAAGAAGTGACTACTGCACTGTTGCTACACTGTAGCGTGAACAGTAGCAGTCAGTCACCTTTCTGTCATAGCTTTTTACAGCTATCAAGTTGACCTATACTTTTATCTGTGAGTCCGATAAGGGATCAGGTCCCTTAGCTGATCCCTTCTCATTCAGTAGTGTATAGTTCAGAATTCCTAAAGGCAGAGATGTCATGTGAAGTTGTTTATACATTAGTTCCTCGATCTGGTCCTTCACATAAAAGTTTGTTAGATCATCAAAACAGAATACAACTCATCAATTTCCCCCTTTTTGATGATGACAAACTTTTATAATTGCGAAGGAAATGTGATAGTGTAATAATGAGCTACCAGGTTCCTAGCACGTTCCCCCTATCAATATGATTCCCCCTTAGGTTGTGCTCCCCTCTTAAACAATGCACAAATAGGTCAGAATTCCCAATTTTCCCTTTAACTTCCCCCTTTTGGCATCATAAAAAGGCAAACTTAGGTAAGAAAAACCAAAGAAGTCCGTTAAAGTTAACTCATGCCCCTTGTGTGCACACAACATGGTAGAGGACAGAACAAAAGTCAGAGAAGCATCATATAGAACACAAAAAGACTGATGATATTGATAGAAAAAACTAAAAACATTGTAGAAGTCTTCGCTCGAAAGCAGAGAACTTCATTTGGACTTTCCAATACAGGAGCAGGCATATGTTATCCAATCCCAAAACAACTAAAGGAACTACATTAATAACTACCAGCCACAACATAAAAGAGAACAAGGAAGGAGAATCCTAAGGAGCACGAGATTAGGAAGGTTTAGAGGAGGAGGCTGTGAGAGAGCAAAGGACTAGGTCCATACGAGCATTCGCAGAGGACTATTCTTGAAGAAGCTTGTCCTTCAGATTTTCAACTTGCTGTTTCAACTCAGCATTCTCTTTGGTCAGGTGGGCCACATCTGTATCAGATGAACTACTAGAACCGGGTCCCTTATCAGATTGACCTAACACCTCCATGATAGTAATTTGTGCCTTTAGCCTCTTGATAGTGTCTTGGGCAGCATTCAGGGCATTGATCATTTGAGAAATTGTAGAGTTGCTGCCCCCAGCCTTATCGATGCATTCACACTCTTCAAGAGTGGTCTTGGTAAAGCTCTATTTACGGGTTCCAACATGAGGGTTGTTGAGAGGTACCTTGAAGTGTTCAAAGATCCTTGTAAGCAAGAAACCGTAGGGAAGACCATGGTTACCATCTTTGAGGGAGACCACCTTGTCCATGTGGTTGATCATGAGAGCGGGCAAGTTTACAGGATTAAAGTTGTCAAGTGCCTCCATCAGGATAAGATCAGCCCTAGATGCAACAGAGCGTCTCTCAGCCCTGGGGAGAAGAAATTTGTTTACCAACTCGAAAAGAAACTGATAAACAGGAAGCATAGCCTTCTTATGTACCCGGTCCCCATGCTGAACAGACCCAGATTTGACAATGATCTTCCGAAAAGTGTTGTTGCATGCATCCTTGGCTAGATCTACGGAAGATAAACCTTCTGACGGAATGCCCCGAATTTCCCCCAAAAGGGCATCATCAAACACGATTTCCACATTCCCCACTAATACACAGGCATGATTAACAACAGAGAGGAAAAAAGTAGCATAGAACTCCCGTACAACATCCTCATAGACCTTAGCCCCACTTACATTCAAGAGATGTTCCCACTTCTGGAACTCAAGCATAGCCATGAGTTGGCTCATGCCTGGAATGTCAAGGATCTCAGGGTCAATGGTGTGCCCTAACATCACAACTTGCCGCTGAACGTTCTCTTTCCACTTAGCATCTTGAACGGCACCACGTTCCTCCTCTGGTGCTTCGTCTTCTTCTCGCTTACATTTTCCTGACACTTTGGCTGACTTTTCCTTGGAATGAGAAGATAAAGATTTTGGTCCACTGACCTCCCCAACATTTTTCTTCTTGACTTTTTCCTCAAACTGTAAGACTGATGGCTTCACACTCTTCTGAGACACAGCTTTATTTCTTTTTACTAAGGAACTAGGTTCCTCAGTAGTTTCTTCGTCAACCTCCACAACTGGAATATCCTTATCCACTACAATCTGACCATCCTTTACCAGACGCCTCCTTTTTGGCTTGTTAACTTTCTTGCTTTTCTCAAGAGCCCGGTCTACAACCTCTTTCTTTTGAAGTTTAGTAGAAGGACGCTTCACCGAGGAAATTGAAGCATTGACCCCATGACGCAGTTTAAGTCTAGCACTGAGTGCCATGTTATCTTCATCCTCATCGTTCACAGGTTCATTGAGTGGAGGAATGGACTCGAGAGGAGGAGTGTAAAAGATTTTCTCATTCGGAGACTGAGAGGGTGACGAACCAGGTCCCTTACTAGGTTTTGAGTGTTGAGTCTCATGATGAGAATACTCGAAGGGGACCATGGTTCCTTCATCCTCAAGAATAGACATGGAGGCTCCCTGAGGCGCAGGAAGAGAAAATGTACTTTCAGAGGATTTTTTCGATGAGATGGCGATGATGTTTTCAGCCACTTCTTTTTCTGGTGACTTCATGGGAGGTTGAGTATTTAGAAAGGCGGATTTGATATACTGATTTGGATCATCCTCTGAAGCTTCAGAGGCTGGAGAGGTTTCAGAGGTGGGAGGTCCAGATGGAGGTACAGAGGAGGACGGTGGTGAAGGAGCTTTTTTAGGGGTTAGGGTTTTTGGATAGGATAGAGATGATGGAGACGAAAGGAGAGAAGCTTCAGGGACTGAAGGTCCCTGAGATGGTTCTGGTACAAGGGGAGGTGAGGATGATGGAGAGGTAGAAGTAAGATCATGTGAGGGGGAGAAACCCTGATCCTCAACGGGGGTGGTATTGAGGTAAGCGGTGATGGTGGAAGGGGAGATTTCGTCTGGGGAAGCCATGTGAACAATGTAAGCAAAGAGTGAGAGGAGTAGGTAGGAGAGAGTAAAAGCTTTTGAGTGCAGATGAAGGTGTGTATAATGTGATAGAGAGGAGTGATTTTTTAAAGGAAGGAGGTAATGAGAAGAAGGGGAAACGGGTTTCAATTTGGCGGTTCTTGAGAAGTGAGAAAACGTGTAGGGGAGTTGAAAAGTGGAAGGACAGATGTGATTGATGTGTCGTTGAAAAGGTAGAGAGAGAGAGAGAGGGAATAGTGGCAGCAGTAAATAATGCAGTTACTTTTCGAGAGAGAAGGAGAGAACACATATACTTACTAACCTGGCGTAAGGGAACCGGGACCCTTACTTGTTTTATTTTGAAAAACAAGTTCTTCAGTCTTTGTATGGTCTATGATGCTACTTCATTAAGTTCTGTAATCACCATGCGCATCTACCTGTAACGGTATTAATGTGAGTTAGACTTTGTTAGGAAAACACTTTAGTATCTTATCCTGAGTACAACATTTATAGCCATAGGAGCACCAGGTTCCTAATTAGGTCTCAGCATACCCAGAGCCAGCATGTTCTTCTCAAAATGTTCTCTTCCCAGTGCCTTTGTGAAGATGTCTGCAATTTGATCTTCAGTGCAACAAAACTTCATGCTGATGTGTCCTTTTTCAACATTGTCTCTGAGGAAGTGATGTCTCACATCAATGTGCTTAGCTCTCTTGTGTTGAACGGGATTTTTTGCCATATTAAGTGCACTGGTGTTGTCACATAGGAGTGGAATGTTGTCGATGAAAACATCAAAATCCTCCAATTGTTGTTTGATCCACAGCAGCTGAGCACAGCAAGAGGCAGCTGCAACATATTCAGCTTCTGCTGTGGATAGTGCTACTGAGTTCTGCTTCCTTGTCCCCCAAGAGATTAGGCAAGATCCAATAAAATGCGTCATCCCTGAAGTGCTTTTCCTGTCCACCAGATAACCTGCATAGTCAGCGTCAGCATAACCAACAAGATTAATGTTGTCACCTGAAGGATAGTAAAGGACTAGGTCCTGTGTGCCTTTGAGGTAGCGCATGATCCTCTTAGCTTCTTTCAGATGTGACTCCTTGGGACTGGATTGAAATCTTGCACATAGTCCCACACTGAAGACTATATCGGGTTTGCTAGCTGTGAGATAGAGAACTGATCCAATGATCCCTCTATACATGTGTTTGATTCACAGGAGTGCCAGCATCATCCATGTCAAGTTTGGTGGCCACTTCAATAGATGTTTCAATCACTTTGGGATCCTCCATATCGAACCATTTTAGCAGTTCCTTGATGTATTTATGTTGGCTGATGCAAGTTCCCTTGATAGACTGTTTGACTTGAAGACCTAGGAAGAAGTTCAGGTCCCCCATCATGCTCATTTCAAACTCACTCCCCATAAGCGTTGCAAACTCGTTACACAGAGAATCTGCTGTAGCACCAAAAATAATGTCATCAACATATACATGGACAATAAGAAGGTTCCTTCCTCGTTTCTTCAGAAAAAGAGTGTTGTCTATCTTCCCCCTAGTAAAACCATTATCAAGTAGAAACTTTGACAACCTTTCATACCACGCTCTAGGGGCTTGCTTCAATCCATACAGGGCCTTATCTAGCTTGAACACATGTTCTGGGTGAGCATGGCTTTCAAACCCCGGGGGTTGCTTGACATACACTTCTTCCTTGAGATAACCATTTAAGAATGCACTTTTCACATCCATTTGGAACAAGGTGAATTCCATATGAGATGCAAAGGCAATGAGAATTTGAATGGCTTCCATGCGAGCAACTGGAGCAAAGGTTTCATCATAATCAATCCCTTCTTCTTGATTGTAGCCTTGAACCACCAGCCTTGCTTTGTTTCTAGTGGTCGTCCCACTTTCATCCAGCTTGTTCCTGAACACCACCTAGTTCCTATGATGGTTCTGTCAGAGGGTCGAGGTACCAGATGCCATACCTTGTTTCTTTCAAATTGATTAAGCTCCTCTTGCATGGAAACAATCCAATCAGCATCCTTTAGAGCTTCCTTGATGTTCTTGGGTTCAATTTGAGACAGAAAGGCTGAAAAGGCTAGGGAATATCTAGTTTTCGATCTTGTTTGAATTACGGAATCAAGAGGGGTGATTATGTTGTCGAGAGGGTGAGAGCTCTTATGCTTCCAGTTTTGAACTAGAACCTGATTGGTAGATGAACTTGGTATATTGGTTGAGCTTCTTTGTGAATCATGTGCTAGTGTGTGAGGAGTGCTTTCCAAAGCATCTCCAACTCTTTCCTCAGCTTCTGTAGGAGAGATAGGAGTACCAGGTTCCTCCTGAGGTTATGAGAAGGATGTTGAGTTGCCTTCTAATGTCTCCTTTGCTTGACTCATCATATCTGCCTTGCCGTTTGACACATCAGTGATCTCTCCTGGAACCAAGAGTGGTTCGTTGTCTTGACCATCCTCATTGTTGTCCTTGTTCAAGAAGGGAGTTTCATTGAAGAGTACATGACCTCTCTCTTCCACACATTGAGTCCTTTTGTTATATACTTTGTATGCCTTGCTTTGGGAGGAGTAACCCAGAAAGATTCCTTCATCACTCTTGGCATAAAACTTTCCCAGCTGATCCTTTTCGTTATTCAAAATGTAGCATTTGCACCCAAAAGCCCTTAGATGAGTTACCTTGGGATTCCTTCCATTGAGAAGTTCATATGGGGTCTTGTTCAGAAAAGACCTGATCATGCACCTGTTCACCAAGTAGCAAGCATTATTGATTGCCTCAGCCCAGAAGGTTTTTGCAATCCCACTGTCTATGAGCATTGTTCGAGCCATTTCCTCCAAGGTCCTATTTTTCCGTTCCACGACACCATTTTGCTGAGAAGTCCTTGGAGCTGAAAAATTGTGTGTGATTCCATATTCATTACAAAATTCATCAAATCTTGCATTGTCAAACTCTGTTCCATGGTCAGACCTGATTAGGGGTGTGCATTCGATTTATCGATTAGATTTTGACCCTTATCGATAATTGCTTATCGATTATCGATTTGTACATATGCTTATCGTTATCGTTTCAATAAGGTTTCGATTTTTTCGATTTCGATTTATCGATCTTTGGGGCTTATCGATTCGGTTATCGATAACACCAATAAGAAATTTTGCGGGATTCCACGAAACGTATATCGCTATAAACACGCCTAACTAATATGGATAAAAGAAGCTAAAATAAGACGAACACCGTTTATAAAATAAAAATTGTGTCAACAAGCACACGCAACGAAACTAAAGTAAAGGATCAAATGTATGCCACCAAAACTCCAACGGTATAAAAAAAAATACATCATCAAGGCTAATTCTGTTTTTCATTAATTTGAATTTCATTCTCTTGAGTTTTAAATATGATCATTCGTTAAATGTGATATCCCTTGCTGAAACTACTAACCTTTAAACATGGAAGAAATTAAGAAAAATATTAAGAACTTTGTAATACATCACATTCTTTTACAAGTATATTATTTAAAATGGAGAACTTACATAGCAGCTAACTAACTCTAGCAAACATCGTCGGTGGAAGCTTCTTTGCCAAGATTAGTAAAATCTAATAAGAATATATATATATAAAAAAAATTTAAAAAAATAAAAATAAAAAATAAATAAAAAATAAAAAATAAAAATAAAAATAAAAAATAAAAAATAAAATAAGAATGTATATTAACAAGTCAGGCAATTAATATATTATTTAACTATTTTAAGCAATACAATAAAATTATGTTAGGGACTTAGGGTAAAGAAAATGGTATTATAAAATAAGGGTATATTTATCTTTTTAGTATATCTTATCGGTTTATCGATAAATCGATAAACCGATAACCGAAAAGGATAAAATCGAAATCGAAATCGATAAATCGATAAGGAAAATTTCGAAATCGAAATCGATAAATCGATAAACCGATATCGATAAACCGATAACAAATAATCGATTCGATTTATCGATAAACCGATTCGAATGCACACCCCTAGACCTGATGCATGCCACGTTCATGTTCATCTTCACTTGAATTTTCTTGACAAAGGCTGCAAATACCTCAAATGTTTCATCTTTTGATCGAAGGAATAATGTCCACGTGAATCTAGAGTAGTCGTCCACAATCACAAAAATGTATTTCTTTTCACCCCTACTTGCAACTCTCATTGGTCCACATAGATCCATGTGGAAGCGTTCAAGAGGCCTGGATGTGCTGACATCCTTCTTTGGTTTAAAGGATGACCTTACATGTTTCCCTCTTGCACAGGAATCACATACTTTGTGATCTTTGAATTTTGATGTTGGCAGAACACGAACCAGGTCCCTCTTTATCAACTTGTTTAAAAGAGTGAAACTGGCATGCCCTAGTCTTCTGTGCCAAAGCTCACCATTGTCTTCAACTTCCTTTAGGCAATTCACCTCACCTGCTTCCAGAGATTTGAAATCAGCAACATAGATGTTTTTGTACCTCTTGGCTATCAGCACCACCTCTCCAGTTACTAGACTAGTAACAGTGCATGATTTTGACAAAAATTCCACTTTATTTCCTTTATCACAGATTTGTGAAACACTCAAAAGACTGTACTTTAAGACATTCACATAGTAAACGTTTTCTATTGAGTGTTCCAGTGATCTTCCAACTCTTCCAACACCAAGGATGTAACCTTTCTTTCCATTTCCAAAGGACACATCCCCTCCTTGCAGGGCCTTCAATGAGAGAAAATCCATAGTATTTCCAGTCATATGCTTTGAGCATCCACTGTCCATAATCCACTGTAGTCCACTCTCCCTCACTGATCCCTGCATATGCAAGTTAATGGTTAGGTTTAGGAACTCAAACAAGTTTGGGTCCCTTGTAATCTGGAAATGGGTGAATGAGAACTCTTCTAGTCCATGCTGGCAGGATTTTGTGTTTCTTGCTGGGACCTGGTCCCTGTTCAGGTTTTATCCTTCCTGCAAACATTTTTTTTTTTTTGGACTGACTGATCCCTGGCTGAACAGCTTTCTTTAAAGTGTCAATTGTTCCCACAATGGGTACAAAGCCAATTGTCAGGGACTGTGACATATTTGATGTGTGCATTGTAATGAGTCTTCTCCTTTTGAAATCCAATTCCCTGCCTGTTTTCACTGTTGTTAAAGTACATGGCAGTGACAACGCCTGACGACCATGTCTAGTTTAAAGACTTCTTTAAATCAGATTTCACCTTAATTCATCATGAAGCTCTCTATTTTTCTCTAACTCACTACACAAACTTGCTTTTGCTTCAATCAAATCTTTCTCAATTTTGACATACCTTTCACTAGCTATTTTCTTTCCTTTTTCCACACTTGGTGGACCAGGTTCTAGTTTGAGCTCCTGAATGGTTTCCTCTAGACATGAGATTTTATCTTGAAGGTTATTTCTTTCTTGTTCTACAACATTTATTCTTTCATTCAGCCTAGTTTTATCAAGGCCTAGGCTTTCGGTTTTTTCTTTCAGATCTCTCATCACTATAGTCCTATGTTCTCTCTTTTCTTTTTCAAGATTGCATATGGTGTTCTTTAAATCCTCCACTACCATTAATAGGTCATCTCTATTTTGTTCTAATTCTCCTAGTTTAGTGGTCAAAAGGTCCTTATCTTCGACTAAGACATAGTATGTATCAATGAGAACGTTAGATAAAGACAGCAATATTTTAGGAGAGTACGATTTCAGATTTCTATGAACATCCCTGAAATCTACCTCTTCTGTGTCATCTTCTTCTTCTTCATCTGATTGATCCATGAGAGAAAACAATGATTCGTACTCCTTCGCCTTGTTTTCAACATCCATCATGGAACTGTTTTCTGCTTCAGGTTCCTCGTCTGATTCACTGGATGAATCTCCCCAAGCAGCAAGGGCTTGCCTTACAACATTGTCAGCTGCACTCTTCCTACTGAATCTCCTCTCTGGGACCTGGTTCCTCTTTGGAGCTTTGTCCATGTTGAATTTGTAGGTATCCTGTTTCAGTAGCGGACAGTCTTTTATGAAGTGACCAGGCTTACCACACTTATGACACAAGTCGTGGTTCCTAGGCTTGCTTGAGCTGCCTCTTCTTGGTATTCCAACGTTCCTTCGAACCATATTCTGGAATCTCTTGGTGAGATAGGCCATGTCATGATCTTCCTCACTTGACTCCTGTTTTTCAGCTTGGAGAACCAGGTTCTTCTCCTTTTTGGGCTCTCCTCTTTCGTTGTCCTTTTTTCTCTTCATCTCGTAAGTTTTCAGGTTCCCTATCAACTCATCCATTGTTAAGATTTGCAAGTCCTTTGCCTCAGTGATGGCATTTACTTTGCTTTCCCAGGAACTAGGTAGAACACTTAGGATCTTTCGCACTAGCTTGTTCCTGGGAATGATTTCTCCTAGAGAGTGAAACTCGTTGATAATGGAAGTGAACCTGGTATGCATGTCTTGTATAATTTCATCTTCCTTCATCTTGAAAAGCTCATACTCGGTAGTGAGCATGTCTATCTTTGACTGCTTTACTTATGTTGTTCCTTCGTGGGCTGTCTGCAGGGCTTGCCAGATTTCTTTAGCAGAATGACACACAGAAATCCTGTTATATTCATCCGGTCCTATTCCACACACTAGAATTTTCCTGGCACGAAAATTATTTTCCACATCTTTTCTATCGGCCTCATTATAATCTAGTCTTGTTTTTGGCACCAGCAAACAACCTCTCCTACCTTGTGCATAGGAACCTGAGGTCCATCGCAAATGATGTCCCATAACTCTGAATCTTCAGCCATGATGAAGTCATGCATGCAAGTCTTCCACCATCCATAGTATTGACCATTGAATCTCGGAGGTCGATATGTTGATTGTCCCTCTTTGAAGTTTGGTGGAGCAGCCATTACAGATCTTTTCTAGGTGTTAACCGTGTAGAAAGAACCAGCTCTGATACCAATTGAAAGTTCCTAAGAGTCCACCAAACAGTAGAGGTACCAGGTCCTCTACTGGTTCCCACAGAGTTATATGCTAGACAGACAAGTAAAGAGACAAAGGATTTTTACGTGGAAAAATCCCACTCAAGGGGACAAAAACCACGACCTACACTTGTAGGATTTCAACTTCACTAACTTGTAATCTAAACTATTACAAGCCACTTTGCAAGGCAACCTTACAAAGACTTCAACACACTAACTTGTAATCCTTTTTAAAAGCCACTTTGTCACTATCTAGTTACAAAGACTTTGACTCATGACTAGCTTTAGCCACACAGAAGTTTTGGAGAATAAAGAGTTAAAAGATTCCTAACTAGTTGCTTCTACAAAAGCTAGTAGGATACAATCAAAACAAAATACAAGATTATAACTCAACTAAGGACATTATCAATACTTGATGAGCACGTTGTGTAGGCCTTAGTGGAGTGGTCTTCTTGCTCTTGAAGCTCTTGAGTCTTTAATGCTTGAGAGCACTTAATGCTTGAATATTCTTTTTGTAAAATGCTCAAGTGAATATGTTGTTCTTCTTGCTTCAAGATATTCTTATACATTGCACATACCAAGAAGGATGCCCAATGTCTTGAGGGTACAAGGCTCAACCACAAAGAAGTGACTACTGCATTGTTGCTACACTGTAGCGTGAACAGTAGCAGTCAGTCACCTTTCTGTCACAGCTTTTTACAGCTGTCAAGTTGACCTGTACTTTTATCTGTGAGTCCGATAAGGGATCAGGTCCCTTAGCTGGTCCCTTCTCATTCAGCAGTGTATAGTTCATAATTCCTGAACGCAGAGATGACATGTGAAGTTGTTTATACATTAGGTCCTCGATCTGGTCCTTCACATAAAAGTTTATTAGATAATCAAAACAGAATACAACTCATCAGAATAAAATAAAGTCCTTTTATTTTTATCTTGTTTCGTGTCTTATCGATGAATTAATCTCATCATCTGAAAGTTAAGCAAGTAATTCAAATGCTCATGTTGTAATGAAAAGGAGACGTCCTCTTCAAGAGCACCGCAAGTATAAGAGGACCCTCTCTTATGAAACCCGCACGGTAAAGAGTTGGTTGCGGAAGAGCTTATGCCCAGAATCCAAATGCTATCGGGAAAAAATACACTTGAAGCCTTTCATAATTCGACGCTAAGAGAAAAACATGCACAATACTTAAACGAAAAGTACGCAAAGAGGAAAACTTGCACAATAATTGAACGAGAAAATACTTATATTCACAACAAACATGCCAAGTAGCAAATATACGAAAGTATGAAAAAAGAAAATAGAAGCAAAACGAAAGCAAAAGCAAAGCTACTACACCCCCGGAATCCAGAGAAAGAGAAGTATTTTCACCCCCAAGAGAGGTAGGCGGATCTACCACCGGCTCAAGAGCTTGGCCTTTACCATCTTGGCCTTCATCATCTTGTCCTTCACTATCTTGGCCTTCTCCCTCATATCCTTCGGGTTCTTCTTCAGTTCCCAAGAACTCAGAACCGGAACCAGAAGAGTCAAAGGCATTAGGTCAGACAAGGAGACCCCTCCGAGCAGTTGACTCCAGCTCACGGGCCTTGGCAATTTCAACATTAAAATCACTGGCACCCGCTTTGGCCTCTTCCAAGGTTTTTCTCCTCATGTTATACATAGAATATGTTTTTTCAATAGTGAGGGAAGCCAATCGGCGCTGAAGTTCTTCAATAAGTCGGTCAACCTCGGTCTAAAGATTGTCCCGCTCGGATCTAATGGCCTGGAGGCTGACATCAAGGTCACGGATAATAGAGTTTATTATGCTCTGTAACTCTCTTGTGCCTCTTTTCCAACCGGGCATACTTCTCCTCGGCAGCAAAAACTTCTTCAGCTTTGGAGTTCAAGGCTGCCTCCAAATTATTCAGTCTTTCAGTAGAGGCAGCCTCGCAATCGGATGCAGCAAGAACGGCATTGTGGACCTCAACCCACTTTGCCCTAGCTTCTTCAAATTGTACCCTTAACAGGACGGCCTCTTGCTAAAGATCACTACCTCTTGCTCGCTTTGCTACAACAGAGCCTCCAATTCAGTGGCCTCAGCAGCTCGTGCTTCCAGTTATAGAAGGCGGGCAGCAATTTGATCCCGCTCGGCCAACAATTTATCTCGTGTAGAGGTAAGCTTTTCTTTGTCAAGGATCAATCTATGAAGCCCCTCGGAAGCTAGGAAGTTAGCCTGCAAAATAGACGTACAAATTAAGAACCCTGCCACAACAAAGATAGAAGGAACAAAGAGTCCCTGTGTTATGCATGGCATTGTTCATCAAACACTTTCCCGATAAAGACTGTATTTATTCTTGTCCCTTTCTGAAGCCAGAGGTTTTAGATAATTAGCAAGTTCCACCGGATGGGACAACAGATGACATCCAGTAGAAACCGAGAGGGTAACATTCCTCCTCCTTTAGGGATCGTCGGAGGGGGAAAATAGTTATGTCTCAAAATCCCATGAACTGGGACTGGGGAAGGGGGAGAACCTCCTCCCTGACGACAACGTCCGATGGAGATGATGTAGCAGTTGGTGGTGGCGAAAGCAGTGTTGGCGAAGAAGGTGATGAAGCTGATGGCATTGTAGGTTGTGAAGCACCTGCAACAAAAGCAATGTTGGTTGGTTGTTGCTCACCGATTGTTGATACCCAATTTTTCCTCAAATTATTTTCAAACCTGTATATAAGCTTTCAAAATCACTCTTTGCAATAATGAATATTTTGCCTAATTTTTTCTTATTTTTATCTGAATCATTTCCCTATTTATTTAATATTTTATATTTTCATAATTCATAAATTATGCTCTAAAATAAATTTCAAAATACTTTCCAGCNTAAATTGGTCAATTGTGTCTTATTTAATTTCAATTACGATAATTTTGCAACTATAGCCTAATTGCACATTTTATGCTATTTTAATTCGATAATTATTCATTTTTTATATTTAATATCATTTAATTACCTTAATTTCATTTATTTAAACTCAATTTCATTTTTTATATAATTATTAGTTGTTTTATTAATTAATTAACTATTTTTATTGGGTATTTAACACCTAGCCTATTTCATTTAAAACTTAGCCACATTTTGAACCCAATTAACCCAACCCAGACCCCAATTAAATGACCCGGCCCAGTCTTGAAATTACCCAGCCCAACCCCTGATTAAATCTGAGTCGTTGATCAAATAAGATCAACGGTCAAAATTCTCTATTACCATAATTAATCTAACCTACCCCCCTCCCCATCTCTCATTTTCCAAGACCCACTCTCTCTCTTCTCGACACTTCTGCTCCCTCATCTCTCTAGAGCCTTCTTGGCCCTTCATCTTCTCCGATGACCTTCATCTCCGGCCACTTCCAGGCTCACCCCTTCAACCACCGGCCACCATGAAGCTATGTATATCCAGTTACTTTGTCTCTAAGACCCTTTGAAGACTTCAACCATGCCAGAACGGCCATGGAGGCTCCTGCTTGGACGTTTCCGGCCTTCTCCGGTGAGGTTCAACTCGGTGGTGTTCCGGCTACCACCATCTCTGAGTATTACAACAGGTTTTTTGACTATCTATGGGTTCTATCTCTGAAACCCTAATTCTTGACCTTTCAACTTCTTCCAAGATCTGCAATAGATCTATGTTTATCTCGATGATTTTCACCTATTTTTCTTTCAAAAAAACTGGTACTCTTTGAACGATTTTTGCTTTTAAGAACTAGGGTTCTTAGAACCCCTTTTAAATTGTTTAACTTCTGATTTCTCAGTTTTATTTTATGATTCTTCTTATGTTTGCCTGTTTATTCGAGGTTTTACTTTGTTTAATTCTTTGTTGAAACCCTACAATCTTCAGTCATAACCCTAGTTTCTGACTCGCTTTCGATGTATATGTTTACTTGCTCCATTTGTTTGTTGTGTTCTCATGAGTATGCTTCGATTGATTCTGATATTTGTTGTTATACTAGGGTTTCGATTCGATTTTGCTTGCTTATACTCTGCTTATATGTTCGTTCATGGAATGTGTCCTTTAATATCAGTATTGTTAACGTTTGAATCCCTAATTTCCTGTGATTGATTTCCTCTGATTGATTCCTTGTGATATTCTTTACACTACTGATAATTTCTTTTGCTTATTTTACAACTAATTGTACCGTTTGGATATTACCTTAATTGAACCTTCATGTACCTGCCCCCAATTCCCTACTATGTGCTTGTTATTCTTTCCTTATTTACCTGTTTTTGACCGTGTGAAGTGACTTCTTAACTAAAGGGGTATTTTGATCCTTACTCTTTATTAAGTTATTATTACCAAATTACATGGATCTTTTCCTTATTTGTCCTGTATTGATTATTCCTGCCCTATATGCTACTGATTCTCAATATTTTGCGAATAAAAACTTGCCTTATTTCTTGACTAATTGATTTCAAAGTCCTTTAATTACTACTGGACTTGATTCAAACCTTATCTCACTACTGCTTTGAAAGCTATAAATACGCTTACTCTTTCATTAAACTGGGATGTTGAACATTGCTCAATTCTCTCTATACTATTCTCTAGTGCCCTGCTTCTCTTTGCTCTCTCTCTCTTGTCTCTATTGCTACTCTTTGCTGCCTACTATTATCCGGCTGCTAAGACAAGGCTATACTGTGCTATTTTCTACCCTTTGTTGCTGCTCTTTACTTGCATCACTGGTATGTCCTGATTAACTTTTCAAACCCCTGAACCAATGTGTTTATTCATATTCCAGCATGTTATGTTCTTAACTGTCCTCTACCAATGCTTCTATTGTTTTACATACAATTGATACATGTTTGCCTGTGATACTTGCCATGCCTGCTCTTTACCTGTTTGTGATTAAGTCAACACTGTTATGGTCTTTACTTACCCTTGTGTGCATATGTAAGCCATCTCTTTCCAGTTCAATTTTCATGTGTCCATGATCCTGCTACACCTTTATTTGTTATTATTTACTCTACTTATGACTTGAATTGTATGACTATCACTTGCTCTTAGTCTCACCTACTCTAGTCACTATCTACTATCATGCCTATACTTGGTTGCCCTGATTTGTGCAGCTACGCTTAAGTTCATGTATTTTTGTGTGTCACTATGTGACTTATTTATCCCCTCTGCCCTATAGCCCCTGTGTGTAACTCTATATTGTCTAAGGTTTCCAATTGTCTTTAAAAACAAATCTCCAGTTCTGAAAAATCTTTTAAACTACTTCTTCCTGCACTTCACACAATTCCTAGACCTTTAGGTTCCACCCCCCCTCAGTGTGTGCATCGCTTAGGGACCATGAGTTCCCTCTGAACCTTGAGACACTGAGGTAGGGTACTCTACACTGCACTTGTTTAACCATGGGCATTTGCTGGGTGCTGGTATTGGCCAGGGCCCTCACCAAGGCCTTTGGGAGCTTTGCCGCACCCAGGTTGATGTAAGGCTGTGAAATTGAGAGGGGTGAGTCTGGAAGATTGGGCCTGATTGAAGGCTCCCTATAGAATAACTTCTTATTTTCCTTTTTTCATTATTGTAATTCATTTATTATAGTCTGTAATAATTTGTAAACGAATGATTGGGGCTGGATAGTGAATATGGGGGTTATGCATGCCTAGCTTAGGTAATGGGTAGAAAACATGCTTATAGGACCTTACTTACTTATTTGTGCATTAGATAACATGCATAGTACACGCATTTCACATATTAGGAGTCATGTTTTAGGTCCTTCACTATCATCATGTAATCACACTCATCTCCTAATTCTGATAAGTTAATAACAAGCAAAATCAACTGCATAAGGTCATCACTGCATTTGCATCCTAGAAACCATGTTTTAGGAATTTCTATGTGCATTAGATATCCTGTTGTTTAGGATCTTATACTTCTCTGAGTTGCAATCGTAAAAACGCCTCTTTATCATGCTTAATAAAATATGGTTAAACTACTTGCAACATTTTTGCCAACGTATATCCCTTAAAATCAAAGTTAACTATGCATTTTCACCTTCTAAAGTAGGCAATGAATACGACACCTAGGCAAACCTTAGGCCTAATACGCACTAAAACCAAAATAAGTCGTTCAATACTTGGTCGGTCTTAAGGATAATTAGTCTCTTTTGAAATCCTTAAAACCTTGTTGCTTTCACTCTTGTTTTCTGAAGTTCATTCCATTTCTTTCTAAAAACTCCTGCTCTGTTCCTAATTACTGATTTTTGAAATTGTGCATTCACTCTTCTTTTTACTAAAACTCCTTTAAACTCTTGGTTTTTGTTCTATTTTGAACTATTGGGTTTTAAAGTAAGTCACGCCTGTTTAAAGTACTCTGTTTATTTAAAATCTTGCTTTGCTTCTGATTACTGATTCTCTAAAGCTATTCATCTCTTTATTGAAAGTTTCTAAAATGTCGCACACTTTTCAACTCTTGATACTGTCCCTAGACTACTGGATTTTTAATTGATCACCCTTCTCTAAACTGCTCTATTTTTAACTGAACTTCCTGTTTATTACTAAGTTTTACAAAAAGAAAATCAAATGCTTTAAACTCAACCTACTGCTTTCCAATTCAAACTCCTGTTTTAACTTTGAGACCTTAATTGTGTATGAGACGTGCTACCTACGTGTCTATTTGTGGAGGGATCTCTGAGCCTATTTCTTTTCCTTTATATGTTCCCTCATATGTGCAGTCCTACTTGTTTTTGTATGTCGCTTAGTATTTTGACCTTTAAACCTAAGGGTTCTACCTAGTTCCTGCCTTGTAGGATTAGTAGTCATAAACACCCCCCAGGGCTTATAGGATGGGACGGGTAATGGCACGCAATAAGATTTTTGTGACCAACACATGCGCTTTAAATAACCTTACGGGGTGGGAAGGGTAGAATACGGATATGATGACCGATGCGCTAATACCACGTGTATTCGTCTCCTCGAGGTGTGACATACCGGGTATTGCATTGAAGTGATCCGTATTACTTTAAACCTAGGACAATTCTTTTGTTTATGATATTCCAAAACCTTTAAAGATTTTCATATTTGTTTAAAATCCCCTCTTATGTGAACCTTATTTGTTACTTGCTCACCGTCCAAATTCACAAAACTTATTGGCTGGGACCCACAGTTGTGGATCTTGAGGGGTGCCTAATACCTTCCCCTTGGGATAATTTCAAGCCCTTACCCAATCTTTGGTAACGCGAACTAGTTCATGAGTTATCAACTCTAGGTGCCCTAACGCACCATAAAAATCGTTAGGTGGCGACTCTTCCTTAAACCTCTTCCTTTAAGGAGTTGTCCAGAATGTCATAAACCCGATCTCTCTGTACCTAACCCGTGCGATAGAAAAAGGGGGAACGACACCAATCAAAGGCGAAAAAGACTCGGTATCCAACCTCAGAGTACCGGGAACAACGAATGGGATTCGGAAGAGAGAGCATCTTCCACTATATAAAACTCCCCCAGAACGTCGGGACGTCGTCCTCGGTTCGCATAACTATCTCAACAGATTGAGCATTGTGTTGAGCTGATGAAGGTCGTCATCTTCTATGTAGAGAAGTCCCCTCATCACTTGCTCCTCCATTATCATCGATCACCATGGTGTCTATGGATGGACCGGGCACGATGCTTGTCACCACAGGGCCCACGGTTGGCTATGGTGCGACGCTCATTACCTTTTTGTTTTTACACTCGGTCGCGGAGGAACGTCACCTTTGGTTGCTTGTTCTCCGGCCGGGGACTCCATGAAGAAGAACTTGCACCAGAAGCAGGCCCGACGACACCCGTTCGGGAAAAAGCCTCGTGTAGTAACCTTGTTGCATCAACAGGATTAGCCAAAATGTCCTCCTCGGGAATTGAAACTGAGCCCTGTGAAGACCTGAATTCAACAGGAAAGGAAAGTTAATTTTCCTATATGAAAAGAAAAAGCAATGCAAGTTCAACCTACTATGATTTTTGTCCTTCCACCCGCCGCATTTGAGGGTCAATTATTTCCACTTGCGGGTCTCAAACGTAGTAATATCCAAAATTTTTTGGACCCACTGGTGCAGGCCTTCAACCCGTGGTGGTGTCCACCGAGTTGCTGAAATAGTAAAGGAAGGAAGATCAGTAATAGAATATGACAATAAATAACTAAAAGGAAAGACAAACGATGCACTTATGAGTACGGTTCCATGATTTAGGAAAGGATGATGTTGTGGTTAGGATAATGTTCCTTGTGGAAACTACAACGAATTGCTCCACCCATCCACAGTTGTTGTAATCATCCATACTGGTTAGCAAAGCGTGATGACCACGTTTGCTGAAAGTTATCATTCCCCACTAAAATTCTTGGGGGAATAAAGGTTCATAAACCGAGCCAGGATAGCTCTTCTCCGTTCTCCTGGCTTAGACGCCGAAGAAAGCAATTGTCCTCCACATAGAAGGACTTACATGTGCCAAGCATACCTGGTAACGGATGCAAAATTCCATGATAACGGAGTCAAGCTCCCCGCTCAAGGAGAACGGACCCAAAGTGAAGAGATACGTGTAAACATATGTAAAACCCTTCTTGGGTATGGTTGCCCGCTTTGCCAGATCAAGAGTGTTGATGTTCAAATCCCGGCAACGACAATTTTTATTCATAGCAGGGATGCTGGAATGACAGATGGAAGAAGATACACGCCAACAGCCTATGAGCGAGGGTTGGCAGAAGGGTATTTTTCTTCGAAGTCCTTAGTGATAGTAAGTTTTCTAGGAATGGTGGTGCTTACCGTGGAAGGAGAAGCATCGTCAGTACTTTCTTTGTTCTTCGAAGCACAACATTTTTTGGAAGAGGAGGCCATTATTATCAGAAAGGAGAAAGGGTTTTTTCTCTAAATAAGAAAAGTAGAGGGAGTTGAAAGCAAGTATGAGTTGAGTAAAGAGAGTTCGAGAGAATTTAGAGAAGCATGAAGTGAAAAGGGGGGAGAATGATACGTATAAGTAGAGGAATAGGCAGCTAAAATCGTGGCCATAATTAACTCGAGAATCGGTGAAAGTTTGCTGAATCATGGGATGACGCGTGTTCGGGACATTAAATGCGGAGAAACGTGCATCTAATCAACCGTCAGAGACTTTTTAGAGGGAGTGGGAGAATTTCCCGCCAAGAAATGAATCTTCACCAACTTCCCAATAACACAAAGACGTGCCATCGGAAAGTAGGGGGACTATCTGTATAGGGTAAAATATGTTCATATTTGATGCTCGCATAGTATAGCGACACGTGGAGCCAAAAGCAAAAGGTGACCAGGTCAGAAGGCGACAATCTCGTTTATCCACGAAGGGAATGATGTTCATAAAGGCGGGATAAATGCCTCCACCCGATGACATTTAATGGAGAATATTCTATAGCATTAAGTACGTAATATGTTACAGAGAATATGGCATTTACTGTCTACCGTTACAGGTTTTTCAATGGCCCCCATAATTGTCATTTAATAGGGGCCGAAGGAGAATGAATCGGGGACTGACCCTGCCATTATGAAGATGCTCGAGGAGCTCAGAAAGTGAATCGAATTGGGGGAGAAAAAGATTGAAGAAAATGACAAAAAAGTAGAAACGTATAACTCCCGAGTTGACCAAATACCGGGGGCACCACCGATTCTGAAGGGTTTAGATTTGAAGAAGTTTGTGCATAAACCTTTCCCCCTAAGTGCGGCTCCTAAGCACATCCCGAAGAAATTCCGCATGCCAAAAATTCCCAAGTATAATGGGACCACCGACTCTAATGAGCATGTAACTTCTTTCACATGCGCAATAAAGGGGAACAATTAAGAGTTGACGAGATTGAGTCCATTTTATTGAAAACGTTCGGAGAGACTTTATCGAAAGGGGAAATGATATGGTACCACAACTTGCCGCCCAATTCCATTGATTCCTTCTCCATGCTCGCAGATTCCTTCATCAAAGCACACGCCGGAGCAATAAAGGTCGAGAATAGGAAGTCAGACCTCTTCAAAGTGAAATAGGAAGACAATGAAATGTTAAGAGAATTTGTATCTCGGTTCCAGATGGAACGTATGGACCAACCCCCGGACGCAGATGATTGGGCCATCCAATCTTTTACTCAAGGTTTGGACGTACGAAGTACGGTGGCATCACGGAAGCTAAAGCAAAATTTAATTGAGTATCCAACCGTGACTTAGGCCGATGTACATAATCGGTATCAGTCGAAAATCAGGGTCTAGGATGATCATTTGGGAGCTCCTTCCGGCTCCGTTTAATCCAAACAGACTCGTCGGTAGAATTCAAAGGGGCATCGATAGAGAACACCAATCGAACAGAAATCGGTATCAACCATACAGTAGAGATCATTGGAACAACGACCATGTGCGCAACCCCATTTGAACTGATCGAAGGAAAGATCGAGGATAGAGCACTTGAGGGCTCATGAGTAAGATTGGTTTTGATAAACACGTCGAGCCCACAGAAGCACCACGACTATAAGAATACAACTTCAGCATCGATGCATCAGGTATTGTATCGGTCATTGGGCGGATCAAAGATATCAGATGGCCTCGACCCCCATAGACCGATCCATCCTAGAAGAACCCAAATTAGATATGCACATACCATGGTACTCATGGTCACAAAACAGAGGACTGCAGATATCTGAGGGAGGAGGTAGCCCGTCTGTTCAACGAGGGCCACCTTCGAGAATTCTTAAGCGACCGAGCTAAGAATCACTACAAAGACAGGGATGCGAATAGGAAGAATGAACAGGAAGAACCACAACACGTGATTCACATGATTGTCGGTGGAGTCGATATTACATAGTGACCATATTCAAATGCACCAAGGTGTTGATCACAAGGGAAAAGCGAACTCGGGACTATGTGCCAGAAGGGACCTTGTCATTCAACGACGGGGAAGCATAGGGGATCTCGCAACCCTACAACGATGCACTGGTAATATCTATTCTTATGAATAAAATTCAAGTTAAATGTGTTTTGATTGATCCAAGAAGCTCGGCCAACATTATTTGATCGAGGTTCATGGAGAAACTCGGCCTACAGGATTAGATTGTGCCCGCAACTCAGGTTCTTAATGGCTTCAACATGGCGAGTAAAACTACAAAAGGTAAAATAATCTTGCCGGTAAACGTAGCTGGGATCGTTCAAGAAACAAAGTTCCATGTGATCGAGGGCAATATGAGATACAATGCCCTTCTCGGAAGACCCTGGATTCATAACATAAGGGTGGTCCCTTCAACCCTTAACCAAGTTCTGAAGTTCCACACACTGGAGGGAGTAAAAATGATGTATGGTAACAACATGCCGCCAAAGAGATGTTTGCGGTCGATGAAGTGATACCGGTATCGACACTCTCATCAACAAAGGGACTGGAGTCAAAGGGAAAGCAGGAGGCCAAATAACAACCACAAGCACCAGCCTCGACTCAGTCAAAGAAGCAGGGAGTGGACAAGGACGATGACTACTGGATCCCTCGATCCTTCATAATTCACAACGATTCCGATGCCACTAATTCGACAGTCGAAGAGCTGGAACAAGTCATAGTGATCGAGGACCTGCCCGAATGAAAGGTATACCTGGGCACGGGGTTGACTCCCGAGCTCAGGAAAAAACTTATTCAATTCCTTTAATATAACATGGATTGCTTTGCTTGGTCCCATCTCGATATGATAGGGATCCCACCAGAAATCACTACACATCGGTTAAGCTTGTACCCAAAGTTTCGTCCATTAAAGAAAAAGAGAAGGCCTCAGTCCGAGGCTAAGCATGCATTCATCAAGGATGTGGTAACCAAACTTCTCAAAATAGGTTCCATTCGGGAAGTAAAATATCTTGAATGGTTCGCAAACGTAGTGGTAGTCCCTAAGAAAGGAAATAAATTTAGAATATGTGTAGACTATAAGGACTTAAACAAGGCCTGCCCTAAGGATTCTTTTCCTTTGCCGAATATCGATCGCATTATCGATGCCACGACCGGCCACGAGATTCTCAATTTTCTCGATGCCTACTCCAGGTACAATTAAATACAGATGAACCCGGAGGATCAGGAAAATACTTTGTTTATCACTAAACACGACACCTATTGTTACAACGTAATGCCGATCGGACTAAAAAATGTCAGTGCACCTTATCAACGCCTAGTAAATCGAATGTTCGAAGAGAAAATAGGAAAATCAATGGAAGTTTATATTGATGACATGTTAGTTAAGTCCCTGCCAGCAAAAGACCATTCGAAACATTTCCAGGAGACCTTCGACATATTAAAGAAAGTACAACATGAAGCTCAACCCGGAGAAGTGTGCGTTCGGGGTCGGCTCAGACAAGTTCCTCGGTTTAATGGTATCAAATCAAGGGATCGACATCAACCCCGATAAAATCAAAGTCATCAAAGATATCACGATCGTGGATAATGTCAAGGCCGTACAAAGGTTAGCAGGGCGCATAGCCGCCCTAGGGCGATTCATCTCGAGGTCCTCAGATATAAGTCATCGGTTCTTCTCACTACTTAAGAAAAGAGTAATTTTGTATGGACCTCGAAATGCCATCAAGCCTTAAAAGAACTAAAACGATACCTGTCGAGCCCGCTATTGTTTCACACCCTGAAAGCGGACGATCAACTCTTCTTATACTTAGCAGTCTCGGAAGTAGCGGTAAGCGGGGTACTAGTTCGAGAAGAGCAAGGTGCGCAATTCCCTATTTACTATGTTAGTCTGAACCTTAGGTGAGGCTGTGACCAGATACCCACACTTAGAAAAATTAGATCCTGCCTTAATAAGCGCCTCTTGGAAATTAAAACCATATTTCCAATGTCACCCTATTTGTGTTGTAACTACCTATCCCCTTCGTAATATCTTGCACAAACCCGAACTCTCGGGTCGATTAGCCAAATGGGCCGTCGAGATCAGCCAGTATGATATCGAGTATCAACCCTGAACGACCATCAAGCCTCAAATCTTAGCAAACTTCGTGGCCGACTTCATGCCAGCCCTCGTACCCAAGGTCGAAAAAGAACTATTATTAAAACTGGGTAGACGGTGCTTCGAATGTGAAGGGGTCAGGGTTGGGCATCGCTTTGAAGCCACCCACGGGCTGTTACACCCCATATTTTCATACGTGAAGGTACGCCATAAGTAAATTGATGGAAGCTCGAAAAATGAGATGATACATCCCGCATTTCCGTATGTTAAAATTCTGTCGTAAGTCAATTGACGTAAGTTCGGGAATGATATTATTTTGGAAATTATAAGCATTATGATATTTCAAACAAGTGATGAGTAAATTCGTGAATGTGAGAGGGTAAGCAAATCGAAAATAATAAATTTCGTCGAAGTTTGACATTTTGGAATAAAATACGGATCGAGCTAAAATACCCGATATTTATGGAATAATACCATACAAGGTACCACATGACAATGATTATAAAGTATATAAAGTATAATAAAAGTGAGTAATATTTTAAGTAATTTAAGACAATTCTTAATTATGCGGGTAATGAGTTAACTTCCGGGTAACGGGTCATTACCTAATTAATTAATGAGTTATGGGTGGATAAGACTAACCCTCCCCACTCCCACGTGGCAGCCACCCTTTCCTTGAGTAATGACTCTTAATATAGTTAATCTAGATGGCAAGACTATAGAAGTATAGATCAGCATTTTGTCAAATTCTTTTGCACTTAGGATAGAGTCAATTTGTTATAANACCTGATCAGCTGGTATATGATGATGATGTTGCCCACAGTGGCTGAAATATGATTCAAACGGCGTTATATACGCGTATATATGTATGTATATTCAAACGGCGTTATATACGCGTGTATATATATGTATATAGGATATGGAAAGGTTATGGAGTTATATACGCACCACCACCTGATCAGCTGGTATACAATGATGATTTTGCCCACAGTGGCCGATATGATATGATGGGATGCCCTCAGAGGCTGATGATGTTATGAAACATATACCTATGCACGACATGACATTCATACGCATATGCATGATACTAAAAGTGATTTATTATTTACAGAGTTATCCAGACATACAGGTTGAGTCAATTACTCTATATCTCTTCCATGTCTCTTATGTATTTATTTATGTGCCTTACATACTCAGTACATTATTCGTACTGACGTCCCTTTTGCCTGGGGACGCTGCGTCTCATGCCCGCAGGTCCTAATAGACAGGTCGAGAGCCCTCCAAGTAGACTATCAGCTCAGCGGAAGATGTTGGTGCGCTCCATTTGCTTCGGAGTTGCTCGTTTGGTTAGTATGATTTAGACACATATTGTTTGGTAAGGCGGGACTCTGTCCCGACCTTTATGATATTTATGTACTCTTAGAGGCTTGTAGACATACGTCGTGTACATAAAGGATTGTACGGCCTGGCCGGCCTATGTTTTGAGTTTATAAAGGATTGTGTTGGCCTATTAGGCCTGTATGTCGTGTGTGTGTAATAATGTAATAAGAAAGATACGCTACGTTGGTACTCGGTTGGGTAAGGTACCGGGTGCCCATCACGTCCCATCAGTTTGGGTCGTGACACGGGCAATATAATTAGACAATCTATCAGAACTTCAAATTTAACCAACAATATGGCCGAGTATGAGGCCATGATTGCAGGTCTCGAGCTGGCTAAAAGTTGGGAGCAGAGGTCATTGAGGCCAAGTGTGATTCCCTACTTGTGGTAAACCAAATCAATAGAACTTTCGAAGTCCGAGAAGACCGAATGCAGAGGTATTTGGACAAACTACAAGTGACTTTACATCGATTTAAAGAGTGGACCTTGCAACACATACCTCGAGAACAGACTAGCAGGGCCGATGCCCTTGTAAACTTGGGGTCATCAGTAGAAGATGAGGAACTAATCTCGGGGGCTGTCGTACAACTCTCGAGATTAGTGATCGAAGAAGGATATGCCGAAATAAACTCTATAAGTATGACCTGGGATTGGAGAATAAGTACATTGAATACATAAAGAACGGGAAGCTCCCATCGGATCAGAAGGAATCGAGGGCTCTACTCACAAAGGCAACACGATTCACTTTGGCCGAGGATGGAACACTGTTTAGAAAAATGTTCGATGGACCGTTGGCGATATGCTTGGGACCGGGAGACACCGACTACGTTCTGCGGGAGATTCACGAAGGCACTTGTGGAAATCATTCTGGTTCCGAGTCATTGGTTCCAAAGGTTATCAAAGCATGGTACTATTGGGTCGACATGGAAACAGATACAAAAGAGTTCATTCGAAAGTGAAACAAATGTCAAAGGTATGCGCTGATGATTAACCATCCCGGGGAGCAACTCCACTCAGTCTTATCACCATGGTCGTTCATGAAATGGGGAATGGACATCATCGGCCCTCTACCATCGGCCCCAGGTAAAGCTCAGTTTATTTTATTTATGACTGATTACTTTCCTAAGTGGGTTAAAGCACATGCTTTCAAGAAAGTCAGAGAAAAAGAAGTCATAGACTTCATTTGGGACCACATTATATGTCGATTCGGGATGCCTGCCGAGATTGTGTACGATAATGGAAAGCATTTCATCGGCAACAAAGTGACTAAATTTCTCTAGGATCACAAGATTAAAAGGATTCTATCAACACCATATCTTCCCAGTGGGAGCAGACAAGCCGAATCGACCAACAAGATTATTATTCAAAATCTTAAGAAGAGATTGACCGACGCTAAGCTGAAATGAAGAGAGATATTACCAGAGGCTCTTTGGGCATACCGTACAACGTCGAAATCCAGTACAGGCACAACTTCGTTCTCTTTAGTCTATGGTGTCGAAGCTCTTATCCCGGTCGAGGTCGGGGAACCTAGACTCAGGTTTCAATATGAAACAAAAGAATCGAATCACGAGGCCATGGATACGATCCTAGAATTGTTGGATGAAAGACGCGAGGCCGCCCTCGTTCAATTGGCCGCACAAAAATAGCGGATCGAAAGGTATTACAATCGAAGAGGCAATCTTCCACACTTTAAAATCGGGGACTTGGTGCTAAGAAACTTCACCCTCAACACTCGTAAACCGAATGAAGGGAAATTGAGTCCAGAATGGGAGGGACCATATCAGGTCCTCGACATCAACGGAAAGGGATCCTACAAGCTCGGCACAATGAACGGCGAGCAATTATCAAATAATTGGAACGTATCACTCCCTCAAACGATACTACTGCTAAGGTACGACCTTCTCCATTTTCATTTATATTTTAAATTAACCAATTGCAAGTGTCTAATCGAAGACGTCGATGGATTCTTCAACACGAAGTCCTTAGGTCGAAAAGCACACGTTGCACTCTTTTCCCCGTAGACCGGTTTTTTTTCCAAATGGGTTTTTCCAGAGAGGTTTTTAACGAGGCGACCATTGTTCGTACTAACTTAGAGCAATTCAACAGTATCCGAGGCTTCTTTACAATCAACCTCAAATACTAGGGGGCATTACCCTCGGATGTCAACTTTTGTTGCAAGGAAATTACTTCGTAACAACAGGGTCTGGATAGGTAAATTTTGTAAGGGCCAAACGGTCAAATGAACCGCGCCCGTATAGGTTGCTTGAGCCCTGACATCAAACATGTACGCATGTATTATCATTTATTAAGAGAAGTATTTTTCTTGCCGAATATCTCATGCCTTAGAAAAAGTTTTACTTTACAATTTCATACTCTCGATCTATTGTGAGAACATGTTTTATGGCCGATGATAACTGAAGTTCGAACAACTAACCTCACACTCGGGGACTGCCATCCAAAAAATAGACGAGGTCAAATTATCAAAACTTCGAGAATATAATACCTTAAAGGCAACCCACAATCTTTATAGGCCATGGCCACCCCACTCGGGGAGTGATACTTCGGGCAAGCTCGAAGTGAAACGGGAAAATATGCCCAAGATGCAAATCCCAATCTAAAAAGGCTACGGCCAAATTGACACGGTTCGGAGACGTCCGAATTCCGTAATAAAATAGGCCTTCAAATATTCTCACAGACCGATTAAAAAAGGCTACCATCGGAAAAATTACAAGGGACTTCGATAATATCAAGCCTCGAAAATTCTAATGAGTTCTTTATTTTGTGCTATGACATTACAAACATTACAAGGGGCTTCGATAATATCTAGCCTCGAAAAACCTAATGGGTACAAAATTGTTCGAGCTCTCAAACAATTCCTTATTTCATGCTAAGGCACAACAAATTTTGTATAACGAACAATAAACTTTTCAAGTCGAAAAGGGGAAAAAGCCATTCTTTTTACAAAGGCCACATCGACCTAATACAAAGACCTAAGGGCCATATTTCTTTTGAGTTCGAAGGGTCATCCTCGCTCAATTAAAACCTAAGGTTTATCCTACTTCGAGTTCGAGTAAGCACTCACTCAGCACTAGTTCGGTTTCGGCCAAAATTTCCCAAGCCTCGAACCTAAGGATACAATTTCATAAGGCATAAATGAAATAAAATTGAAGTAAAGACAAGACAGAAAGGAAAAAGAAAGGATCTTTGTATATATGTCAAAATTTATTTACAAGGGCAACACGGCCCCGATCAAGGTTCTATACAAAAATTCAAAGGGAAAAATCCTAGTGCCTAATCTTCTCCGGGAGCTGCATCTTCACTATCGGGGTACCCTCCGCTCTCGGACCCGCTTACGCTCCCGGCGTCATCATCATAGAAGAGGCCAATGCCTTGGCGTCGACTTCAAGCTCTTTAGCATTTTTGATCTCGTCAGTGAGAATCGAAGCCACGAGCATGGATCTCCTCGAGGGTCTCCCTTCGAGTTTGGCACTTGATATACTCAGCGACCCAATATGCTCGAACTTGAGCAACATCGGCAACTTTATTTGCTCGAGCTTGGGCGACTTCAACGTCATACCGGTAGACAGCCACGATTGCCTCAGCATCGGCCTTGGCCATATCAGCCTCAGATTTGGCCGCTGCAAGTTTCGAGACCAACCGGGCCTGAAGCTCCTTGATTTTCTTGGCTTGTGTAGAGTTCTTCTCGTTCACGACCTAGAGCTCGTTTTCGACCGAGGACAACTAAGCTCGAGCAACCTCCTTCTTTGAGGTAAGGTGGTCCATATTGCGCTGCCACGCTATGGTTTTCGCCTTCACCGCATCTGCCTCTCCACAGAGCTGCTCAATTATCTCGAACTTCTGGTGGACCTGTGAGATCGAACTATTAGCCATCATTCTCGAACCGATGACATGAGCTTCTAAGATTTTTATTACCTGCTCGGTCATGTCGGTTTGTTCTTTCTAAGTCGCGGCTAGCTCAGCTCGGAGGCCCTTGATTTATTCTTCTTTCTACTCATTGAGACGTTTAAGGGCATTCTTCTCCTCAGTGAGCCCTTGAATATCATCCTCGTATCTGCTCAGTTCTGCTCAAGACCTAGAAAATGCTTCATGTTGAAGCACCGAGGCCTACACAGATAGAATAAAAGAAATTAGTCAAGAAGAGAAAAAACACAAGTATGATATCGACAATGGGAGTTAAGTCTTACCCGATCATGTTGTGCCTCATTGAAGAGACACGATGCTCCCACTTTGTCCACCAGGGCTTGGTCTTCCTCCATGACCAGACCTCGAAGATAAATGGACACCCCTACTGGGGAGGCAGAAACTCGAGCGTCCTTTGGGATCGAGATGACGATTGTTCGTTTGATCCAGGGTTGGCGCTAGGGGCCGAAAATTGACTGGTCAGTCTGAAACTCGAGAAAATACCACCCGAATCCTTCCTCGGTATCTCCAAATCACTCAAGTCAGCGGCATCCTCGTCCCCGGCAAAATAACTTCGAAAGGGATCCTCCCCTATGTGGGATCATTCTACATAAGGAGCCTTCATGGACCAAGCCTCCCGAATCATCCCCTCAGAAAATGAAGGAAGTAATGGGGAGTCTCCGATTTCTATTACCCCAAGTGGATCTCTTGGGGAGTTCTCTTTGTCACGAGGAGTCTCGGGATCGGCCTCCATATCCTTTTCAGCTGCCTTCTCACACCGAGGTGAAGAACCTTCGGCTTTAGTTGGCTTAGGGATTCCGATTGAATCCCCCTCTTGGGCCCGGTCAAATCGAGGCAACGTACTTTCAGCTTCGACCAATCTGTTGGCTTTTTGACCCTCAGTTTTAGCTCGTACTCGATCCACCAGATCAGAATCATCCTCTGTTTCTTCTTCTTCCTCATCCCTTAGGAGTTGGGCTGACCCCGCAGACAGAGGAACGACGTTTTGTGTTGGCTTACGAGCCACCCTCTTCTTAGGCTCTGGATCCTTGGAGGTCGAGGTCCATTTTCTCCTTTACCAGCTTCGGGATCGGGATAGAAGTTTCTTCGTCGCGCGACATGGGCCTCATGGTTGCGTCTTTCCCAACACCTGCAAAAGAAAAGGAAAGCAAATAAGCTCAGAAAAACACTTTAATGGATAAGCAAGTACGAGAACGAGACTTACCATGGTTTTTGGCCTCCCACCGGCCCTTTGACAGATCGCGCCATGCGCGCTCAGCATATGAAGAGGTCGAGGCCAGGCTCCTGACCCAGCTCTCAAGTTGAGGGACCGCACCTAGCATCCAAGAAGCAGCTATACCAAGAAAAAGAATGTCAATAAGGAAAAACTAAAGAAGCAAAAATAACAAACATAAACTAATGATGAAGTCGCGCTTACGTTTCATGTTTCACTTCTCGAGGAACGGCAAGTTCTCAGCCGGAATCAGGTCCGAAGTCTTCACTCGGACGAACCGACCCACCCAACCTCGATCTTTGTCCTCATCTAGGCTCGAAATAAGAGACTTGGTAGCCCGGCGTTGTAGCTTTATTATCCCACCTCGGTAGAGTCGGGGTCTGTACAACCTAATGAGGTGGTCGAGGGTGAAAAGGAGCCCGTCGATCTTGCTCACAGAAAATCGGAGCAGAATAACAATCCTCCAAAATGAGGGGTGAATTTGTCCTAGGGTTGCTTGATACTTTCGGCAGAAATCAACAGTAACTGGATCGAGGGGACGCATTGTGAAAGAATAAGTGTAAACACTCAGAAACCCTTCCATGTGGGTAATGATGTCTTTTTCGGGGGCCGGTATCACCACTTCTTTGCCCTTCCAATTGTAGTCTTTCTTCACTTGCTTGAGGAAGTTCTCAGATATTGAGCATATGTATATCGATACCGGCTCGCATCGACCAGGGACCGAAGAGGTTGTCTCGATCTTAAATTCATAACTGATGACGCACCCCCCAGGAATGCACTCCTCGAGGTGTGGTTCCACCGGTGTTTTCTCACCGGCGGGTCGAGATGATAAAGCAGCTTCTTTTTGTGGCACAGTCTTTGATATTTTTGCCATTTAGTTTTGGGGGTAAAGAAAGGTGAAGATGATAAGATTTAGTGTTTTAAGAAGAGATTAACAATGAGACTTGAAGATTTGAGGATGAAGAACTTGAAGAATGCAGAGAGTTTTGAAGATTAGACCAGAAGAAATTGAAAGTAAAGTTTGAAAGAATGGAAAAGAGGCATATTTATGGGTTTCACGGCGATGGTTCAAATGCGCTTGTGGCCGACCGTCAACTGACACACATTAGAAATCTGGGAAACTTAACGACGGGACGTTTCGGTCACCTCTGTCGCTTACGTCATTGTGATGCCGTCATGACAAATCGGGGTAAAAATCGAGGATTCAATTCGTTTCTTGTCATTACACTCCAAGAAACAAGGGGACTATATGTATACAGTTAAAATCGGGCCCATCCGATTTTATTGATTAACCGAGACCAGGGGGACGGGTCGAGGATCGGCCCCGTATTATATCAGACTAAGAGATGAGGATAAGGTACTGAGTTCATGATTCGAAGTACCTGTCAAGATCGAGACCAGTGATGATCGAGACCAAACGGGATAGACATCGAGAAAGACCGAAGATATCATAATAATGGAAGGCCTAGATAACCGTGACTGGTCGAGGATCATGGCGGAAATCTCAGAACGGATCAAATCATGAACGATTATTTAGCTAGTCATGGGATTTCCTTATGTAATTATAATTGTACCATAAATGAAATTTCTCTACTATATAAAAGGGGGTTCTAATAATTTGTAACCATCTTATTCTCGCATATCAAAGCAATACAATACTCATTCTCTCTTATACTCTCTTGTTCATCAGTTTATTTCATATTCCATAACTCTATTCTCAATCGGTTCGAGGGCGATCTAGCTCGAGGGCTGAATTGCATTTCAATATTGGTTTGCTTTATTTTACTGTTAATTTTTATTATTAATCATCGTATTTATCAATTGGTAATAGATGAAATTACGTATCCTTAAAACCACTTATAAATTTAGTTATTATCCGATTTTAAGGGTAAACAATATGACATATTTTTATATAAATTTCATTAATAAAATTATTAAACTACTCACGTACTTATAATTTTGATGTCATGTTTCCTATTATTTCAACTACTACTTTATTATTGTTTTCTTTTATTATTACTAATATATTACTATACAAGCTAAAATAATATCTTAAACTTTGTGTCGACTCACACAGGGACGGAGTTACAACGTGCCAAAGGTGGTTAGTTGAATATTCTTTGCCACAAAATTATATGTTGTAAGAAGGTAATACTATTTTTTATACATTTATACCAGCTTTTGAATATTTAAATTCCTGATTTTGCGACTAAATTACTTATTTTACATAAAATGAAGGGAAGCATTATTTAGTAAACATAACTCTTTTTCTTGCACCCGGTTCCAGTAGTAACTTTGGAGTCCGAGTAATTCAAGCTCGCACCTAATGCTCATTAAAAGGGAAATATTGTTTACTATGATTTTTTTAAATTAATTTTCAGGACTCAAATCTGATACATCTAATTAAGAATAACGATTCATATTTTTTTCGGCTCTAACCTTTAAGGGTCGTTTGGTTTGAAGACAAGTTATAATGAGATTAGTTGAATTCATATTATTATTTATTGACTGTTTGGTATATCGTATTAATCATCGAATAGTTAATTTTATAGCTTTATTATGAGATTATTATTCCGCCGTCTGACAAGCATAAGTTATCTCAATACTATTTTTAATCTAGGGATAACTTATCCATGAATTAGTAACCAAACAAGAAATAGAACAATACTAAATTTTTATCTTAAAATTATTTTTCTTATCCATCGTACTACACGACCCTTTGGTGGTCAGACATCAGATAGTCAACGTTTGATAATAATCCCAATCCAAATCACCTTCACGAATGGGGCAGTTTCGATCAATAGTGGAACCCACGGATTTCTCGTGTCTCTTCTGTATCTCGAAAGGCGAAGATATTGTTGTCACGGTTCCCTTTGTTCTTATCTATTCTGTATAATATACAACCTTTTCTGGTACAAATATTTAAACTTCTATAATTATTTTAAACTTGTACACACTAATGAGTTTTCTGTTCTGGTATGGCTTAGTTAACCTGGAGGTACTTATCGTATATCAGTGCTGTGCACATTAGCCTGATCATGCACTTAATAAAGTTTTTGAGTCTCGGCTTCTAATCCTTCTCAAAAGATGTTAGGGGTCGTTTGATATGAGATATTAGAAAAAATAACGCAAGCATTAGTTTTATGTATAACTGTTTGGTATCCTTTTTTAATTTGTGTATAACTAATACTTGTATCAATTATACATCATACTTGGCATTATCCTATGCATAAGTAATGCCTAGAAAATCATGGCATTAGTAATACCAAGGCTATTAATGCATGCATAATGCATCAGTATGGTTAAAGACAACATTGTCCTTAAAATCCCTTACAACTAGAGAATATGGAGGGTATTTTTGTAAACAAATATTTTTCCTAAAAATTATGCAATGCGTTATATAATTTTAATATACCACACCAAACAACATATAAGAAATAATATTCGCATAACTAATGCTTGCATTACTAATCCATGCATTACTAATTCATGCATTACTAATACACTTTATTTCACATTATTCTTATATCCCTACCAAACGACCCCTTAATGTAGTACTATTACATAGCCTCCTTGAAGCGCCCAACATATAATATTACAAGAATGTCATTGGAAAGTTAGGACTAAAGTTATGCACTAAACTAATGCTTTTGTTGCCATCAGGGCGGCTCAAACACATATGTAACCTAAAACTAAAGTTTAATATGAGATTTAATTTTTTAAATTTTTTTTATAATATATAATTTTATTTGAAGTTCATTCTTCTAACTTTTTGAGATGAAAAGTTGTTAATAGTTTTTTTTATAATTAATTTTTGACAATAAATTTTTCTATATATGAAAAATTAACTGCAATCACAAAAAACTATAAAAAGAAAAGGATTTTATTGATAAACATTGCGGGTTACAACTCTATTTATCCTTTGATTCTTCCTTCCGATTTATTGTCCATTATTCGAGGGCCTTAGCGACGTATTTCTCGAACGTGGAATGTTATGCATCTCCTTGATGTATTTTATGATCAAAAAGCATGAAGTAGCACTCTGTTTGGATCTTGAATGTTGCTAGAACTTTGAGCAAGACATATTTGACATGTCTTTTGATCTCTTAATGAATATTTCAAGAGTTTTATGGAATTTCGGAGATCGTATATTTGATCTCTTTGTGCATATTTCAAGTGTTTATGGAATGAGATCGTTTTTGAAGGATATATATAGCCTTATTTATATACATGAATTAGAGTTTATGCGGAGTAGCCATCAAGTAACCCTAATGATCTTATCTTGTAGAGTCCGTAGTCCAAATTTCTTTATGTACTAATTTGACAAAATTTCAATGCCTACAGTTGTCCTTATCAAACTTCAAACTGAGAACTAAGTATTTAGAGAAAAGTTACTACTATTATATAAGGTTTACAATGAAGCTAAGACTCGGGTTAAGATAACGGGAGGTGACTCGGAACATTTTCCGATTATGATGTGGTTGCACTAGGGATCAACTCTTAGTCCATTTCTATTTTCCTTGGCGATGGACGCTTTGACGAGACACATTCAAGGTAAGGTGTCATGGTGTATATTATTGACTGATGACATAGCTTTAATTGACGAGATGCGGGGTGGTGTTAATTGGAGGTTGGAGGGTTGGAGGCAGACCTTAGAGTCTAAGGGTTTCAAGTTAAGAAGGACCACCACGGAATACTGGAGCAAGTTCAGCAACGGTACCTAGGAAGGGGATGCGGAGGTGAGGCTTGATACGCAAGTCATCCCCAAGAGAGGTAGTTTCAAGTATCTTGGATCTATAATACAAGGTAACACAGAGATTGATGAAGATGTCACGCATCGTATCAGAGTAGGATGGATGAAGTGGAGGCTCGCTTCCGGTGAATGTGCCGTTTAGACTTAAAGGTAAGTTCTACAAGGTTGTAGTTAGACCGACTATGTTGTATGGAGCAGAGTGTTGGCCGGTCAAGAACTCTCATACCCAGAAGCTAAAAGTAGCTGAGATGAGGATTTTAAGGTGGATGTGTGAGCATACCTGATTGGATAAGATTAGGAATGAAGTTATTCGAGAAAAGCTGTGAGTGGACCTTGTGGAGGATAAGATGCCGGAGGCGAGATTAAAATGGTTCGTGCATGTTAAAGGGAGAAGTATAGAAGCCCCAGTTAGAAGGTGCGAGTGGTTAGCCTCAGTGGGAAGCATGAGGGGTAGAGGTAAGCCTAATAAATTTTTTTTTGGGGGGGGGGGGGGGGGGGGGGGGTTTTAGGG
>ML292783.1:0-79204 GCA_005239495.1 Nicotiana undulata | reverse complement strand
GGGGGGGAGGAGAGGTTATTAGGCGGGACATGACGCATCTGGCAGGGGCGACCCAATGAATTTTGTGTGCCTAAAACCAAACTTTACGAGTGGTCTTAACTTTTTTGAAGAAAAAAAAGATATTATTTTTTATACGAAGTCTATTTTTAGTTTTTTTAAGATGCAAAGTTATTAATAATTTTCTTATAATCAATTTTTCCTAATAACTTTTTCAATTGACAATATAGCTAATCCATTTAACCTCTCTTGAGAAATTGTTGATCTTAGGTAAGATTTTACCAATTTTAATTTTTAAAAACTATCCGCTGAAGCAACGGTAAAAACCTAACATGAGCCTTTAACATTATTCTATAAGCAGCGTAGGCATTTGGAAAAGGATCAAATCATTTTATTTGATTGAGTATGTCAATTAAACTGTAATCTTCTAATTGTATAATTTTTCTTAACACTTTTAATTAAAAAAATAAATCTAAACCTTCAGTATCATATTGATTATTATGCTTTAATGAGCATTCAAATTAAGACAATGTTTTTTCAAATTAAATTTCTATCATCGAGTGATCTCATTTTTACCGCTAAATAGAAAAAAATATATTTTCATGTGTTTTGAATTGTTCAAATCTATTTTGAAGTGAAAAATAGCCTTGTCTACTATATATAAAAAACAATCAACTCTAATAGTCTCTTCGAGAGTTTTTGAGAGTACATTATCAATATTCTTATTAAATTGTTTCATCCAATATATCACATGTTTCTTACGAAATTCATATTCGATATCCATTTCAAATGCAATTTCCTTGACATAAATCATATCAGTTACAAATCCTTCTTCTCTATATTAGTTAAAGAAACAAATAAAATATTTTCACTTCTCATAACATTTCTTAATTTATATATAACCTATTATGTATAATAAAAAATGCCTCCTTCCCACAAATGTGGGGCCTAAAGCAGTTGCTTTACTTGCTTTAGGGAAGGACCGCCCCTGGCAGCTGTAACTGACTGAGGACATGGTCCTAGACAGGAGGGTGTGGAGGTCAAAGACTATGGTAGAAGGTTCGTAGGTAGTCGAGCGGTTCGCTTTGTCTTACTCAGTTCGCTAGCATTAATGTTAGTATGATGTATTTTATTCATAGATGGCTATTACTACCTAGAGTTTGACTACATTCTTGGATTCGATCTTTTTTCATCTTGATGTTATTCATACTTGTTGCAATTACCTTTTTTTTTTCCAATCGTTCTCTAGCCGAGGGTATATCGAAAATAGTCTCTCTGCCCTTCTAGGGGTAGGAGTAAGGCTACATACATCTTAGTTGGCCTAGGTGAAGTTTTGTTTTGAAGATTGACAAAGGAAGCTCATGCATGAACCAAGTCCATCCTTGTGTACACAAGCACGGGCAGATTCGAGCATGAGGGATGCACGTGAATGTGATAAGCTTAACTTGTTATATCTGATATCTCCTAATTGAAAAGGTTGCATAATTGATAAGTAGAAGGACTCCTTACTCAAAGAGAACACTATCCAAGATAAGGGATGACTTAGATGTTGAGGATAACAAGAACTCTTCCACCAAGGAAAAGTAACATTAGAACTCTAGTTATTTCTTAATCTACTAACTCTATATATTGCAGGATGTTCTCATTTTACAGGTACGCACAAAAACATAAGTTAAACGTGAGTTGAGAGCAAAATAACAAGGCATTTTGCAAGCAATTCTTGTGTGATTCAAGTGTGCGATCCTGAAGCTACAAGAACCAGATAGAAGAACCAGTTTCAAGTGTCTGTCTTTTATTCTAGTTTCATTGTAGTAGGTGATTTTCAAATTGTACCTTTCAACTTTATCTATAGGCAATTGTAATACGTACGTATTCAAGTTAGAGTTAGCCTGAAGTTCTTGCAACAGTTAGAGGCTGGTTACCACAACGAGAATAGAGTTAATCCTTAGGTTTACAAAGAGTTTTGTAAATGTTGTTTTGGCTCAGTGATTTAGAGAAGTAGAAAATCCTACAGAGTAGTAGGTCATGATTTTTTCACTTTTTGACCCGGGTGTTTTTCATGTAAAAATACTTGTGTTCTTTACTTTCCGCATTTACTATTTCAACAAGAAATACTTAAAAAACCCATATCCTTTTATAATTCGTGCACACAAAAATTGAACACCACACAAACCATCATTTTTGTGTGGTAAACATCAATGTTGTTGTTGTTGCTGCTACTACTATATAACCTGGTTGGCCAGGAGACAAGTTAATCGAGGAGCCTACTAATATGCACGGAAAAAGAATCTCCGTAACGCTCACAAAAAAACAGAAGAAGACGAAACTCAAAATGATATAAGTATTAAAATCAGTTAAGATTTCACCAACTGTGTAAAGTTTTTATACACCGCCAATTGATATATTAAATCCATCCAAAAATATTAATTGCATTTAGTGTTTGTTATTATTGGATGTGTGTGAATAAAATCTCATGTAAAAAGTAGAAAAGAAAAATAATTTATTTATAAGAAATTAAATATTTTTAATGGTATGAAACCTTTATAGGAGAATGGTTTGATCCAAGTCAAACAATATCATGTTATATTTAAAGTACCTTTAGATCGTTTTAAGTATACGACCAGTTTCTTTTAGGCAATAGCGAGTACAAGTTAAAGTCGAAGATTGTAAAAAGCAATTGTCGAAGTGACAAATACAAAAGCTATCACATTTCGGGAATGAGAATAGAGATTGGTCATTTTAGGTAATTTGACCTCATTTAATCGTTAATTTGCAATATAAGGAAATAAATTTCGATATATAACCTTAAGCCTTAACAGTGAAAACGATAGACGATAATATAAACAAAAGAAAAAAATAATTTTAATGCAATTTAATAAGAATGCCAGGGGTTTTCAGACATCAAATTTCAAAGAACTTCAAGTTTTACATTTATTAAGAATTTTTTCAAAAAGCGACCAACAAGAGAAAGAAACGACAAGGTGCTAAAAGAACTCCAAGTTTTACATTATATTAAAGTTTTTAAGTCAAGTTCTGTTTGATTAAAAAATAAAAATAATATATTGTTACATTTCCTTTCAAACTTTATTTGATATAGCTGCTTATTAAAATATTGTCAACAATGACAATAAATAACAAAGCTGCATTAAAATTTCTACAAATTGCAATATTTCGTATGTGAACTATTTAATCCAAAAACTTTACTTATTAAAGAGGAGATTTTATTATTTAAGTCTTCAATAATTATACAATAATAACAATAACAAAAGAGTTAGTAAGAAAACCACATTGTTCTTCTATTCTTTAGTTTAGAATTCCAACACAGCTAATTTCTATTTTAAAAGCCCAAAAAGCCAGAGGGTATAGTAAGCTACAGTAATCCGAGACGAGTCTCTTGCTCCGAATAACTTAGGCAGAATAATTCAACAAACACCAGTGATTATTCTATTAAAAATTACTAAAATAAAAAGAATTGAATCATCGTACACGACAAACAGAAATCAACTTGTACGATTGCGTCTTAAATCTTCTCTTTTCCCTCAGTGTCACAACTTAGTATAGTTTAATACTCCAATTTATGATCATCACCACTATTCTAATTTATATAGAAACCTAAAACTGAAGTTGAGCTGCCATTGATATTCGATTACATGAAGTGCTATTGTTAAAGAATTTGCAATGGAGTCGATAGTATTAACGACGCCGTTTAGAGTGCTGGAGGAGTCAACAAGTTCAGGTTCGGATCCTACAAACGCAGTGATATTTGTAGGGATCAGTTTGCTATTGGGAATCGCTTGCAGACACGTGTTGAGGGGTACCAGAGTTCCTTACTCTGTCGCTTTGCTTGTTCTTGGCATTGGCATTGGCTCTTTAGGTTCGTTTTTCCTCTTTATTTATCTATTTATTATTATATTTCAGCTAAATTGGACGCTTTGATGTCTCTACATATCTCAAGACATCTTTGTATCTTTGATTTGCTAGTATCATTGTTATTGCCTTCTTTTAAAGATAAATGAAGTAGCAGCCTCATCTAAAAACTTAAAATTGTTAAAGAGGTGACTTCTTCATTTTTATTGACATACCGACTTGATTTTCTTCTTGGGCCAAGCAAGTCAAAGCATTTAAGTTGATGGTGGTAGTGAGACCAAATTCAAGACCATAACATTTTGAGTTAAGTGAAATTGCTCATCTAAAAGTGTAAGCTATTAGAGTAGGGATGCTTCTATGTATTTATTACATCTGCAAAATTCATCATAACTAATAGATAGCTGGAGGAGGAGAGAAGAAAATCTGAAATGTTTGAAATTATAGCTTCAATTTCTAATTGCTTAACTGTATGTGTTACTTTTCTTTTTTCTCTTTCTGGAATTTGTTTTTTGGATATCTTTTGGAGCATCTGCTTCTAGCTCGAGATGTAAATGGCACTGATGTTATTGATCTTAAATAAAATATTATGCACCTCTGCTTCAGGTGCCAACAAAATTTTGAAGTAAAATTTATATTTTGAGTGCTGATATATACATAACAAGTTACCCTGCAGAATATGGAACACATCATGGGATGGGAAGGATTGGAGATGGTATTCGTACCTGTAAGTTCAATTCTGTCCAATAGCAACTAGAACCCCCCATTCCCCAGTATACCATCGGTTAATTATTCTGCCCTCAAATGTCTGTTCCTGGTAAACCATGAACCGTTTGGCATCTGACAGGGGCAAACATTGATCCTGATCTTCTGTTGGCGGTTTTCCTTCCTGCTCTTCTTTTTGAGAGTGCTTTCTCAATGGAAGTTCACCAGATAAAGGTACATTACCATTAGCCTTCCTTTCTTCTATTGCTCGCAGAATGCAGAAACTATGGGCGGTCCAGTGATGATTTTTCTTCTCTATGTATGTACATCTGTTTGTTATTATGCTTGTGCATTCTTTTGACTTCTTGCTTGTATTATTGTTTTGTTCATATGATATGTTTATGGCATAATTTATGCTGTTCACCTATAAAAATAAAATGTCATGCATTATGTCTTCTACGTAGAGTTTGTGCCCCTTACAATACTATATTACTGTTCGCTATGCATAATTTTCTCTGCTTCAGATCTTATGAAAATTCAAATAAGAAGTTTAGTGCGTTAGTCTCTTTTGTGCTGACTCCTACTGTTATTTCTTATTTTATCGAATCCAATATTCAACTTGCTTGGATGTTCAGCTATCAAAGTACCCGATCTGCACACCAAGCTTTTTGATGAAATTTTTATCTGTGAATCCATGATGCCTCTTCCACTTTCGATGCAAGGGTTTTTTTCTTTCTGGCACACTTTAAACTGCTATTTTAGTTTCTTTCCTCTCTCTGTAGCTATAACCTCAGCAACGTTTTTCACTTCATACTTTATCCTGCTACCGTGCGGTGAGATTGTTCCTTTCTGTATGAGTTCCAAAAAATTGTTGGCTATTTCCTGCCCACCAGAGTTTTGACAGATTTCTCGGACAATAGTTAAACTTCTATGTTCCTTTGGATGGTAGATTCTAATGAACCTGCCATATTCATTGTAACTCTGACAGACATGACATTCTTGATAATGTTCCATTTTTTCTATTTCCAGTGAATCTTGCAAAGCCTGCAGAGTCCCTTAATAAACTTTAACAGTTCAAGAGAAAATGGAGTTGTCTACCCCCTGATTATTTTAATGTAGGACTTGCACATCTCAATCTGTTTGACCCAAATCATCTTTTTCCTATTACCTCAAGTGACTTTTCCCCGTTAGACAATACATTCCATCTTCTGAGAGTTCACCACTAGTTTAAAATTGATCATGTTTCACGTTGCTGTCTATTTGGGTTAAGTTACCACGTGACTAATGCAAAACTTATGCTTAATCTATGAATCCTGATGATAGGAGTATTGCCTGGAGCTGAAAAATAATAGTTTGTGTCTGTGAAGTTTGTGTATAAAAGAAACTGTGGAGATTTGGGACTCCGATGCTAGGCTGTGAGGCTTTGAGGTGTTTGGAGATGCCGGAAAAGGAAGATAAGGAGTTGTTGGAGGCTTTCAGATGAAGGAAGTTGATGAAAGAAGTTAGGTGATTGGCGGTGTGGAGAGGATCAGAGATATTCTATAGTGGCAATATATGAAAACCTCGAGAGCCGAGAAACCAGAAACTTAGCACAAACAGCCTATGCTAACTCTCCCATCAAATATGATCATTTTAAATAATTTAAATAACATGATCCCAGCATGTATCTTTTGGTGTTTATGGACACAAAGTAACAAGAGATGTTTTGATGTCAACTCCAAATCACTCCTTGAAGGTTAAATGTCTTGTAAACCTATTTAGTTGGTCTAAATTTACCGCTGTAAATAACTTAGACCAAATTTTTGATTTTGTTAGCTCCCTAGATTTAGCTTAATCACATATACTGGAGCTGAATCTCAATGTTGCACTCTTGTACTCTTTGCATCTACTTGGTGCCATCTAAAAAGATAATCTGAAATTGTGAATAACTCAAACTAACAAATTGGCTTAAAAAGGCATATTCCTTTCGCTTTCCTTGGATATCTCAAACATATTGCAGTGCATATTGACCTTAATTCCTCACATTTTTTCTGTAATTGGAGAAGCTTCTCTCGGTACACTTCCATGTTAATCTCTTTGTTCTAGTATGTTTCCCACTTAGAAGTGATCCCTTTTTTTCCTCTATCACTAATCATATTATGGCATTTGCCTTAACACTATTTGCCTTCTGTAACATTATTTTTCTGGTTTCCACCTCTGATCATTGAATTTGTCAATTTGGCTTTAACCTGTATTAGTGAACTAAACCAGTCATTTCTCCAAATGCAGAGGTGTGCAGTACAGATGATTCTTCTTGCTGGGCCTGGCGTGCTTATTTCCACCTTTTTTCTTGGATCTGCTCTCAAGGTCAGCTGAATTCTGATTTTCCAGAGTTTAATAGCTTTTTCGGCGGAAGCATCTGAAATTGTGACAAATGTAGCTTGCTTTTCCGTATAACTGGAGCTGGCAAACATCGTTGTTGCTTGGTGGACTTCTAAGTGCTACTGATCCTGTGGCTGTTGTAGCCCTTCTGAAGGAGCTCGGGGCCAGCAAGAAATTGGGTACCATAATTGAAGGAGAGTCCTTGATGAATGATGGGTAATTTACTTCTAGTAGAAATATGTTGCTTATGTTAAGAGATGGAAATTTGCTTATTTTCCATAGCAGAGGGGATAAGTGGAATTCATGATAATTATCCTCTTTCCTTCCCTTTTCCTTGGAGAGTTTTCCAATAATATTTTGCTTATTCTTCATTGTGGTAACTCCTCCTTTTCCTTCAGGACGGCAATTGTTGTGTATCAGCTACTTTTAAGGATGGTAACTGGTTGGGCCTTTAACTGGGGAGCCGTCATCAAATTTTTAGTACAAGTTTCCCTTGGGGCGTATGTATATTTGCATTTAGTATTGGTTATCTGCTAGTGGAAGTCATCTGATAAGTTTTGTTTTGTTTGGTCCAGAGTAGGCGTTGGTCTTGCTTTTGGAATAGCTTCTGTTTTATGGCTGGGATTCATTTTCAATGACACGGTGATTGAGATCACCCTGACTCTCACCGTGAGCTATGTTGCTTACTTCACAGTATGTACCCTTCTGATCTTGCATACTTGAAACGCTTTCTTTTTTTGTTTTGAAAAGGTAACAATTCCAATATATTAGTTACTTCATTGGCACAAAGTTTGTGCTGGGAGTCAGAATGTGCATCATGAAGGGTGAAGACAAAAACCAAAAGCTAAACAATCCTTGTTCTTCGTACAAGGAGCCTAACTATGATTGAATCCTGGTCATCAACATATTCTAATTTACACTAAAAGCTAAAAAGGAGAATACAATTCATTTTGATCTTCTGTGTAGGGCTACTTGTATCTTGAAAGCACCTTGCATTCCTCTCCTTCCATACTGTCCACCAAATAGCAGCTGGGAAAATTCCATGTCTTTGTTACAGGTAGAGTTCCTCCCTGTATTCTAGCTACAAAAATATTCAGAGGTTCTTCCTGGCATTGTCCACCTAATACTCTTGAGGTTGATGAACAATTCCCACAACTGCCTGGTCATTCTATAGTGTAGAAACAAATGGCTAATTGTCTTTCTTGTCCACATAAATAGCATCTAGAACCAATTGGTAATCTTCTTTACCTAAGATTTTCCTGAGTAAGTACTGCTTCTTTAGCTACCAACCAAGTAAAGGATGCCTCAATTTATATGATATTTTAACCTTAAGGCCATAAGCTTATTTGAGACACCTGATTCAAATCTCTGTGAGCTTTGTTAAGTAGTTAGTTATGTATAGCGTCTCACATCGGGATGTAGATACCTATTATTATGCAATCACTGTATATAAATATGGTTGTACAACACTTTAATCAATAATAATATTTTTCCCCCATGCACTCTCACATGGTATTAGAGCATTAGTGAGAAACTTATCATATCACGGTGCATCATTCCAGCGACTTCCGGGAAGAAAGACCTCGTCGCCGTGCAATTTTCCGGCGACTTAAGAGTAACAAAATCACTTTCTGTTAGTGTTGTGCAAAAACCAACACCACTACAGGTCCCCAAGGCTTCCGCGACCAAACCCCACCAAATATCTCCGGCAACCGACCCCTCACGCGCCCTCACGCGCGGATCGGAAGTCAGATTTTCCGGCGAGTTCTTCCCCACGCGCCGGCGCGTGTGGCCTTTTCCTGGCCAGATTTCAAATTTTTTCTTTCAAACAACTTGTTCGCGTGGCCATTCCGAGCCTACCCATGCCTTTTTTATTATTCCGATCACTTTATTTTTCCGGCAACTACACGGACTTTCGAGCAGCGACTAGCAAAATTAACTATCTATTTTAAAGAAATAAAAGAGAAGAAAAAGTGAATACTTCAAAATAACTTGATTACAACAAATTATAGGTAGTAAAACATGGCAAACACTTAATAGTGGTCCCATGTAGGACAATACCCACATGTATGACTTAACTCTTCCAGCAATCTGCTATGATATTTTAAAGCTAACCGTTTAATATTCTAAAACGCTCTCTCAAAATTAACCTGGTGAAACCAACTTGGGTTTCTTTTATTTTGAAAACATTAAAAGCAATAAAAAAGAAATTGTTGCTCCAAAATCATCGCAAAAACTTTGATCGGTAGAATCTTATTGGGAAAGTTTTGAGTTGGATCTTGCTGGAAAGTAGATTTTAGAGCAATGTCCAGAGATAATAATGTTGCCAAAACAATTACCGAACAGAGGAGAAGTGCCATATGAACTGATACTTGAAAGAGAAGAGGTGCTGCAAGAAAAGTTGTGTTGCCTGCTGGTAGTTGGAGAAAGAAGTTGTGTCGGTTATCGAAGAGAGTAGGATGCAGGTTGCGAGAGAGAGAAAGGCCTTGGTCTCTAGAGAGGGGAAGGGCGCTGATCAGAGGAGAAAGGAGCGTTCCTAGTTACCACAAAAGCGGAGTGGCATTGACCGCTGGAAAAAGGGAGTGGCATTGATTGCTAGAAAAGAGGAGGTTCACTAGTCGCTGGAGAAGAGTGACATTGGTCGCCTAAAAAGAGAGAAAAGAAAGGAACATTGATCGGGCAGTCAGGGTAAATCCTCCTATCGATATAGGAAGCTATTTGAGTCTTTACCAAAATCATAAAGATATGGATACAATTTGAAGAAATAAAAGAGAGAATAAAGAATTACAAGAAAATACACATGACTTCACACCATAACAAAAAATGGCCCATGTTTTTAAGTTTTACCCAACCTAGCCCATATTGTACATAATTTGAAAGCGTTAGCAAATTCAAAACATGTGTTCTTACAACTATTGCTTCTAAAAGCTATGGAGTTAACATTGTGTTCTCACAACCATTGTTTTCACTCTCTCTTCTTCTCACATCTTCTACATATGCTTCAACGGGCCGTGTATTTTCTGCTTCTCCCCATGTGTCACCTGGTTGCAATGTAAGAAATTGAAGAGTAGAAGCCCACCATTGAAGGCCATTCAAAGCTTGCTTTCGAAAATAGGATTTTTTGAGATTGTTAGTTGTTTGGATTGGGTGGTGTCCCAATTGATTGAAAATATCAAAAGGAGTTTAAAATTTAAATTTGAAGTGATTTGGAGTAGATTTGAGCAAGATTTGAGTTAAATTTCAGAAAAGACGCAAGGAAGAAGACGAAGTCAGTTTTTTGTATAATTATGTATAATCTTGTATAATAGTGTATATGAGTGTATAAACACAACTTATACACTATTATACACCTTTATACAAGCGTCTATAGACGAACTTCTTCTACGATTTTCAGTTGCAATTCTTGTTCAAAACCAGTCCAAATCTCCATTAAATGACTTCAAATTTTATATACAACAACATTATACTATTTCTAACAAGTCTAAATAACACCCACTCCAAATTTCTCACAAAATCAAATTTGGAATTTAAAGCTTGTTAAAAATTTAATTTTCACCACTCAAATGGATTTGGTTTGTTGAACTAATATTTGAGTCACAGTTACTGATTCGAAAATTAACTTAAAAGCTTGAGCAATTCTTTTTAAAAATTAAACAGTAATTTCGAGACCTATTGGAGTTGGATGTTGAATCTTAACCTATCTTTGGGCTAGTTGGTTGTAAATTGAAATATGGGCTACAAAATTGATAAGTAGGGAGCCCAGTTGTTCTTATATGAAATTTTCCAAAAAAGAGAAAAGAGAAATTGATTACTTGAATAGAACTTGGTTACGAGGCACACCTTGTTATAGTGTTAGACAAAATACACATTTAGTGATTGTCCAATCCAACTTTGGACTTTAACTCTTCAACACTATAACTCTAATATTCCCACACTAACCCTCTAATATTATATAGTCCCAAGTATAACTACCTAAATTAGACAAGGTCTCTTAGGTGCATGGCTATTGGCTAATATTTCTTGATATATTCTCTTATGTTCTAGGGAAGAAAAGTTAGAAACATGAGATATCTCTCGAAAACAATATCCTAGAAATATCTATTAACTTCGTAGCATCTGCCACCAGATTTGTGAAGTTTAGAATTCTGAAGGAAATAGAGAAGGAAAAATATATAACTCAAAAGTATTGGGAAATTAGAAAAAAACCGAAGTTATTTTCCAAGCTATGGTGTCACCTGAAAATGTTTCCAACGTGATAATTCTTGGCACAAGGAAATTATTCTATCCTTTTTGTGAAGTTATTGAATATTAGAAGAAAATGGGTCCAAATGGAGCGAAATGCATAGTGATTGTTAGATAGTTATGTGTAAATAGTGTTAGTCCCATATGTAGTAGGAGTAGAGTATGTCCTAGTCCCATATGTAGTAGGAGTAGAATATGTCCTAGTCCCATATGTAGTAGGTAGGGGTGTTCATGGTTCGGTTTGGGTCGGTTCTTCCCAAAAAAGAAACCAAACCAAGTAAGTCGTCAGTTTTTTATCGATTCGGTTTTTGTCGGTTTTTCGGTTTTTTCGGTTCTTTATAGACTTTTTTCTTAAATATGGGACATCCACTACCAAACGCATGCTCCGGTGACTACATTTTCAACATAACACTATCAAATCAATTGCTCTTTGAGAAATTTATCATTTACCACGATATATTGATGATAATTGAATAAAATAGTGATGAATAATTTAAGTACTCAATTAAAAATCGGTTTATTTTTAGCATGAAATAAATTTTTGTATACTTAGCGAAAGAAAATTACCAATAAAAAATGTAAAGGCAAAGAATTAGATTACTAAATAGCAAAGAACTAGACTAAAAATATAAATGACTAATATATACCATAAAATTTTAGAAACTTTATTTAAAAATATACATATATATAGGTGTAATAATAAATTTAAATCGCTACTTGTATAGTCGGTTTGGTTCGATTTTTTTCGGTTATTTTTTGGTTGAAACCAAAACCAAACCAAATTTGATCGGTTCTTAAAATTCAAAAACAAAACCAAACCAAACCTAAAATGTATCGTTTTTTTTGGTCGGTTTGGTTCGATTTGTCGGGTTTTTATGAACACCCCTAGTAGTAGGAGTAGAATATGTATTATATATAGGGCTCATTGTATCATTGTTAATAAATAGATTTTTTCTCCCATGCATTCTCACATGGTATCAGAGTGTCACTGAGAAAGTTATCGTTGTGCGTCATTCCAACAACATCCGGGAAGAAAGATCTCATCGCCGTACAATTTTCCGGCAACTTCGTCTTGTTCGCAGGGTTCATCACTGCTACAGTGGTACTGACATATACTAGTACCACCATCAGATCTGAAACCTTTGTGCGACCAAACTCCAGAAATTCCAGTCCCATATGAACCGAAAAGTCAGTTACCGTGCGTCTTTCTGGTTGACGACTCAAGATTGATTTGTATTATTTCCTCATCGGTAAGTGTTGTGCGAAAATCAGCACTACCATCTTGTTCGAAAAAGTTAGGCGACAAAACCCCAGTCTATCGCTCCAGCAGAACATCACGCGCCTCCACGCGCCGCCAGAACTAGGGTTTCGGTGAGCTACAATAACTTTTCTGGCGCGTGTGAGCTATTTCAGACACTTTCTGACAAAACTTCTTCAGAACAACTTACTCGTCCAGAGATTCCAAGCCTAGCCATATAAATTACATCAAATTCTGACAACTTTTATTTTTTCCGGCGTGAACAATGCACTTTTTCCGACTTGAATAGTATTTTCCTGACGTGAACATTAATTTCCAGAAATTAGTAGCTTGCAAATATTTTCACCAAGTTCACTGGTACTCGTATTAGTTACATATGTAACAAGCTCGGTACATATGATTTGCATGCACGGGCTTGAGGGGGAGTGTTAGATAGTTATGTGTAAATAGTCTTAGTCCCATATATAGTAGGAGTAGAATATGTCCTAGTCCCATATATAGTAGGAGTAGAATATGTATTATATATAGGGCTCATTGTATCATTGTTAATAAATATATTTTCTCTCCCGTGCGTTCTGATAGTGATGATTCATATAGCGGGTACCAACTAGCTTGGCATTGAAGGATAAATATTGTCATTGCAATTTATGTAGCACAGTTTAACTGAACATGCAATTTAAAAAGCCTATATTTTATTAATAGCAGAGTAATAAAGCAGTTGCACATTTAGTTTACAAGGTATTTCTTATTGAAATATAAAAATGAGAAACTTGTGAAAGTTGCATAAAATAGTACTATTATAATTAGAATGGTGCTAAACATTTTTAGGATATTTCAAAATGGAAAGCGTGTCACATAAGTTGGAAGGGATAGGGTACTTCATAGCCTGAATCTCCTTTTGTGAATTAATAATTGTGATTTTTTATCTTTTAATCCATGCCATTTTTATAATCATCTCTATTACCCCTACCTATGTATTTGTTGTTGACTTTGTCCTTCATGTGGATTTACAAGTCCGCCGCCACTCCTTTCATTTTCCCTTAGCCCGTATTTGTACATCATGCCCCTGTACAATTTTATAATTAAGAAATTGTAACAAAGGCCAATCACATCTGTGCATTCCACGCTTTTGTTTTCTATCAAGTTGTTAGTGGCTACTTCAAGTTCACATATTTTTCCATGTGACAAAGGCCAATCACAGCTTCCATGAAACAGGCACAACAAGGGGCTGATATCTCTGGTGTATTGACTGTGATGACTCTGGGGATGTAAGTGTTAAAATTGATCTTTAGATATTCTTTCTACAGCTGGAAAACACCTTACTTTATATGACATGCATTGACAGGTTCTACTCAGCTGTAGCTAAAACTGCTTTCAAGGGTGAGAGTCAACAAAGTTTGCATCACTTTTGGTAAATTTTACTGACCCTCTTACAGAAATTGAAATTGAACAACTGACAAGAAGACTTGCTTCTGCCACTAGACCTTGTATAATACATCCCTTCCAAAGACAAAAAGCATAATTTTATAAAAACCTATAGAATCTGATATAACAACTGTAGTATCTACTAATTCTATTTCTTGTCATCTTTGTTTTGAGTTGCACAATTTACCGCTCCAGAAAAATTTGTGCAAAATCTACCAATATCTAATTTGAAATTGGGTAACATCATCTACAACCGTTGCATTATATATTTGAGTATAAGATTTATGTCTTACCTTCTGATATCACTACCCACACGATTGAACATCTGTAAGATGATAGCATGTCATGTTTTTCATTTATATGTGTATGCAACAGGTCTATTGGAAACAACCTCTCTACCTGCATTAGGTAGGGGTAAGGTTTGCGTACAAACTAAAGGTGTCTAACGGGCCGGGTTGACCCGTAACCGGACCGGTACAACGACTAAATTTTTTTTTTTTTTTTAAATTTTTTGAAAAAATTGAAATAGCTGTAACCCGGCACGGACCAACCCCTTAAACCCCTACCCGTACGGGTTACTCTTTACCCGAATAAACCCGAACCCGTTAACAATTAACCGGAATCGGCCCGTACCCCAACCCGTCCGGTTCAAAAAAATGTCTACCCGGCCTGGCCCTCCCGTTAGACACCTTTAGCACAAACTATCCTCTCCAAACCCCACCTGTTGGGATCAAACTGGATTTGTTGTTGTTTTGTGTATGCAACAGGTCTCACGTGTATATGCTGCTTAGAACAACTTCAAATTTTTGGTTTTAATATAAATCTTACCTTTGTTTCAGGGAAATGGTTGCCTATATTGCAAATACATTAATTTTTATCTTAAGGTAAGTATGTATTCAGCTTTCTTATCAACACTGTTGCTTAAGTCATTTTTAACAGTAGTGTTCAGCACTACTACTTTCGGAAGAGGTCTTTAGATGGCTATGTTGCTTAAAAGAATTTAGGTTGCCAGCCTTATATGTTTCTTCATTCCAAATCCTATAAAAGCAATAGGTCAATTTACTATTAGCTAATCTAGTAAACTTGTTGAAAGAGTAAAAAGGGTAGCCCGGTGCACTAAGCCCCTGCGATGCGCGGGGTTCGGGGAAGAGCCTGACCACAAGGGTCTATTTTACACAACCTTACCCTGCATTTCTGCAAGAGGTTATTTCCACAACTTGAACCCGTGACCTTCTGGTCACATGGCATATGAAGAAAACCCTTTATTTGAGATAATAAGCAACTTTAGCATTATTAATTCTAATCTAGCATCAATATAATGTGCACCAACAGGCAAGTCCCTGACAAACTGGTTATAAGGGATTTTTCAGGACAGGTGGTGTTTTTGGGGTCATTGAAACCAAAGCGATAGAAATAGACTTGTTGCCGCTAACTTTGGATAGGTACCTGTAACATGGGCTAAAGAGAACTTGAAAGGCATGGAGGTGGGCTTCTTTGTATACCATGCTAAATTCTGAAGTGGACAATTCTGTTTTTCCAAGAGCCTTACCTACTCCAGAGTTACTTAATAATACTTTTAGAATGATTATTTTTGGAGGAAAGGTTGATTCGTTAATCATCTATTCAGATGTGCATGGCTGGAGTGTTGGTTGTACTTTGATAATTCGTTACAAGCCCAACAACAAAGTAGCCTCTCAATAATACCCTCTTACTGGAAATAAATTGGGGGAACAAGCAAGTTTATGTAGTTGGAAAAACTTGTTGAAAATAGTATCAGATACAACATCTTTTAGCAACCAAACAAATATGATTTATGAGTGTTTATAAGGCTCCCTTTCGCACTGCCTTCAAGAGTGTGGGAGGTTGGATTCATTTGGTGGCTCTGAGTGCAAGTTGCCTATTTTGAAGAAACAATACTTCCCTAAAGCCTGCATGTTAACTCTTTCTAAGTCCTTTTTAGGAACTCACATAACTTGCTTAATGTCATTCTTTTCTGATGCATGCTTTAGTGTCCCTTCAACACATTTTCTTTTGGGAAGGTTGCAGTAAAGTTCGTAAGGACCACTTGACGATGTGGTAGATTGTGTTTTCCCTGATAAGAAATAGTGGTCTGCGCATAAGGGAACTGCAGATACCTCATCAAGCCTTATTAGGAAAAAAGAAGTGGATATTAAGCAGAGGATAGAACTCAGAGATGGGTTGATTGCATGGAATTACAAAGTGGATGAGGGTGGCTGGAGTTCTAAACAAGTTAGCAAGACAAATGAAGAATGGAGTCCAAATGGGATGTGTGATGCTTTTGCCATATTTATTTCCTCTAAAATGGGGAACTGGTGAAATGCAGGTTTTAGATATGATGAGTGCAAGGAGGGCCTCAATGAACAGAAAGGATGATTATGCTACTAATTTTGACTTTATAACAGAAACCAAAATCTGAAGAACTGGAAATCAAAATCATCCTTGCACTAATCTCTTTATATGTTGGAAGAGCCAAGAAGCTATGGATATCATCCTTAAATATCGTTTCGGTGCAGTTTGATAGAAAGAAATAGAATGGCCTTTCAGTATGAGCAGGTGTCAGTGCTTAAGTCCTTTCTTTTGCATGCTTAGTATGCCTTAGGTTAGAGAACACTATGTGACCATGGATGAGCTGAGCTTGTCTGATGGGTGGTTTCTAGGTTTATGGCTGTTCTTTTTGTTAGTCAGTTTGTGGTGGCACTCTTTTTGCTAGTGCACGGGGGAGGCGCTCCTTTGGTGCCACTGTTTGGGAACTTTCCATCCTTAACCATCAGCAAATTAAAACTACTGTTGAGAATTATGTTTTTGGTGGAAGTTATGTTGATGTTTTCTTTAGGAGCTTGTGTACATCAACAGTGCAGTTGGCTATATTGTTTATCTGAGTGGAACTGATTCTTGTTCTTATCAACTTATCCCATGAAAACGAAAACCTAGTTGCTGATTTTGGTTATCTTTTTCTGCAGTGGAGTCGTCATAGCTGAAGGAATTCTCCATGGTGACAATATTTTCAAAACCCATGGTACTACTGCCAAAATGACATTTGACTTGTGAAGACAAAAGTAACATTTATCTTACTGTAACCAATCTGATTTACGTATTTTGTTGTGTTATGTTTATTCTCTGTTTATTTCTGTACATTTTGCCTGCAATTGTTATTTACAAAATGAATTGGTACTAATGGTCCTCAACAGATCTCAGATACTTGAGATATCTTCCAAATAAGAGTCAGCTGGCATTAGCCACGGTATTTGTTACAACATATGCATATAACATATACAAGATAATAAGCTTTTGGGAGTAAGAGTCATTGAGGTCTTTAATTTAATGACCTTAAAAGTGAGAACTGTTGGAGGACTGTAATTTAAATGACAACATGTTGACTTTAATAGTTAGTGCATTGTCCCAATGATACCAAAACCATGAAGTAAAAGGTGTGTTAGCGGCAAGATATTAAGCTGAGGAGATTCTTTTCTGCGTTCTCTCAAAGTTGTCAGCTTAAAAGGTGGACATTGTATAACTGACATAATGGCTTTAAAATTAATTGAGAGGAATATAAATAACTTCCTTCTTCATCTCTTTATTGAAGTTGACTAATCAGTATTTGGTGTTTTATTCCTCTCAATATCTGAATGCTAAAAACGAGCTTCCAGATAAGCCAAGTAGAATAGAGCAAGATACACGTTAAAGTTAAAAACAACCTTCTAGTCTATCTGAAGGTAAAGAATACAAAAAGCATGCAATTGTTTAAGAGGTTAACAACGTCCATCATTAATGTCATGCTTGTTCTATATTTTGGAGAAACACGAAACTTTTTACGCTCTTGCTATGATTAAACTATCCTCTTCCTGTAATTCTGAATTCCTTGGAGGTTGTTGGTGCTCTTCAGTTGGTGGTTTTCTCTGTGCTTAAGCAACTCGTCAATGTGACCTGTGCTCAATGTTGAGGATGACGTGGACTTGCCAGAAAACAAAAAGTGCCTTCATTGGGAATATTTTCTTACTTTCCCTTATTTTCTTACTTTGTGCACTTTCTCTTTGGCTTCTCTGTTTACGCAAGTATTATGATTGTTCTCTCTCCCTCTATGTATGTATGTATGTATGTGGGCCAAGTTTCTGTCTATTTCGTTTGATGCAGATTTTACACTAAATTTAAGTTCTGTTCAAGTTAAACTACATCTTTTTCTTGTTTTGCTTTGCCTTAATGTGTTTCAGATTATTCGTGGGGTTACCTCATCCTTCTTTATGTGCTTATCCTTGTCTCGCGGGCCGTTGTAGTTGGTGTGTTGTATCCATTTTTACGATACTTTGGCTATGGTTTGGACTTGAAAGAAGCTTGCATTCTTGTCTGGGGTGGCCTTCGAGGTGCCGTAGCGTTGTCTCTTTCATTGTCAGTCAAGGTAAGCTATGTCAGATTCTTCTCTCCGTGCCTTCTCATTCCTTAATTTCTGCAAAATCTCTTACCTTAATCCCTTTGTTTTATAATTATGCCTTCTTGTCTGTTTTCAGCGTGTCAGTGATGGCTCTCAATACATCAGTTCTGATACTGGAACTCTAGTGAGTAAAGAAAGGAATTGAATTAATAAGAAATCCATCAAAATGGAAGTATGCTATGTTTCGTTATTATTTAGCTATATTATTCTAGTCACAGAAGCCTCCCTCTCTTGCAGTTCGTTTTCTTCACTGGTGGGGTTGTATTTTTGACGCTCATCATCAATGGCTCGACCACACAGTTCGTCTTACATTATCTGGGAATGGATAAGCTATCGACAGCAAAGGTAGAGTTGTTTTTGAAGATTGCTTATATTATAGGTGAACTTGTAAGAAGGTTTTGATTTCTTTAATGGGTGTTAATGGAGTAAATGCGTGGCTTAGCTAGACCCTATTAGATCCAACCCATTTGCCAACCACATAAAATGGGTGACAAATGGGATGAGTAACTATTCACCCCCTATTTATGCTTGCTCATTTATAATCAGTTCATGTTTGCTGCCTATATTCTTTCTTTATGTGGTTTGTCATTGGTTGCTCTCAGATTTGTCAACCTCTCAGAAATTCAAATTGGCCCTTCATAGCATAATATTTCTTTTATGGAACAACTGTTTTTCTCTAACTGACCAACAGAAACACTACAGGATATTGAAATTAAGCAAAATCTGAGAAAAAGGATATTACCTTTACATCCTTATCACAAAAAAAAAAAAAAACGGGTACTACCTAGACATTCAACACTATTCAAAGACCAAATTCAATGATGGCGAGATGAGTAAAGATGGTTGAGTGATAAAATCCAAAAGAGATCGAAGACCTCTTCCTCTCTGTCACTTGTGTTTCCGGAAAAGAAGTGTCATGATAAGGAAATTTATATGTTTGGAAAAGTAGCGGATGTATTATGAATAAAAGAGAGATGGTTCACACCAATAATTAAAGAAGGTAGTTTAACTAGTCATTACTTTTTAAACTAAAACTCTTACCTTTCATGTTGAAATGATGGATGCTGAGGTAAGCAAGCAACGTCATGTTGTTTGCAGATTTCTATTTTTCTATTCTTCATCTATAGATTTTTTCGTCACTTAGTTTTATCTCGTTGCAGAAGCGCATATTGAACTACACAAAACATGAGATGTTGAATAAAGCTCTGGAAGCATTTGGTGATCTTGGAGATGATGAGGAACTAGGACCTGCTGACTGGCCAACTGTTAAAAGATATATTACTAGCCTAAATGATGTGGCGGGTGAACCAATCCATCCTCATACTTCAACTGAAAATGATGATAATCTAGACCATATGAATTTAAAAGATATTCGGATCCGCCTGCTAAATGGTGAGAACATTACACTCTCAGTTCTGGGGAAAAGTATATTTTGTTTGTGATCTATAACGTTTTGTGCCCAGCTACAAAATTATCGACAAAGTTTTTGGATCATTTCCCCCCATAATTTGTGCACTTTGCAGTCTTGTGACCACTAACACGTCAAATCACCTCCCATCAGTACAATGTATATAAAGTAGAGCGTCTATCAGAAAGTGACTATGCAATGTGCATCTGCATAGTAGAAAATCTACTTGTACTTTATCCTCGTAGAGTTGTCCTTTCTTATGATTAGACATTAAAATTTAGATTTTGGATTCGAAAGACTATCACACAGATAATTCAGAGAATGGCCTAGAATACTCACCAAAAAAGCAAATATCAGGTCGAGAAGATAGTTCCAACCTTTATCACCTTTTTTTTCTTGTAGGGAAACAGTATTTTCTACTCCTGAGTACACAGAGAACACATTTATTCGTTTATGTAAGTTTATTGCTTTTTTTATTGCTTGGACAAAGCACCTGAAAATATTTGATTGAAGAGTATCATTGAGGGAAGTAAGAGAAAGGAAGAAGAGGTTGAGAGAATCCGAGAGCTCTGCTTTAATAACAAGTGTGAAGTAAGTGAAAGGAAGAAGGGATTGAAAGAATGCTTGGAGATTAACGTTTGTGTCTGACTTCTTTTGTAGGTTACTATATACCATAAATGTCTGAGTCAAACTATCTAACAGTAAATAATACACAAAGGCAATTTATGTTTTTTGATCTCAATCATGCATATTCAAATTTGATTGCTAAAGAGAAGTTATGTTTCCAGGTGTTCAAGCAGCATACTGGGAAATGCTCAATGAGGGCAGGATCCCACAAACTATAGCAAATCTTCTAATGCAATCTGTGGAAGAAGCAATTGACCGAGTATCTCATGAGCCCCTGTGTGATTGGAAGGGTTTAAGATCTTATGTTAATATTCCAAATTACTACAAGTTTCTTCAGACAAGTGTTGTCCCCCGAAAGCTTGTGACATATTTTAGCGTTGAGAGATTAGAGTCTGCATGCTATATCTGTGCTGGATTTCTCCGGGCCCATAGAACTGCAAGACTGCAACTAAATGAATTCATCGGTAAGTAACTAATAAGATTTCTGTATATATAGCATCTTATTGGCACATTTCTTTTCAGTGTTATGATGCCTTTTTATTATGTCTAGCTTTCTCTACTCATCTTTAGTTGGACAATTTCTTTCTGCCAGAGCTGTCAATATGGGCTGGCCACACCAGTCTAGCCCAAACCACGCGGGCCTTGGCATTTGACAGGCTGGGCTGGGCCAGCCCACCATTTCAATGGGCTAAAAAATGGCCAGCCCAACCCAGTTCTATGTGGGCACGGGTCGCATTTGCCGGCCGCTTTTTAAAAATATTTTTAAAATTTAAGTTCTAACCTAGAAATGCAAAAAAATAAATATTTACAAGTCAAAAACATCTTGCTGGACAGAATGCTTCTGCACACTTAATAACTTTTGGCATTTTTCCAATTGATTACAATAAAATACAAAGAAGGGAGGACAATATTTCATTCATTAAAAGTCAAAACTCAAAAAAAACTTTCATGGAACTTGTAGCATATCCAACACCAATACATCATCTTCATCAAGCTCATTTAAAGAGAGGAAAGAGCACTACTTCTTTTAGGGTTTAGGAAATTTAGGATTTTATTATTTACTTATTTCATAATTTTATTTCACTTAAATTTATGTTTAAAATTTATAATTTAAGACCTTGATCTTTTAATGTGATGGACTTGGTAGACTTTGAGTTTAAGCTACTTCTTATTATTTTTAGTTCACTTTTACCTCTTACATTTTATATGTCCAATTAAATATTATTTTAATAGGCTCATAGGCTTGCCCAACCTAGTGTTGGTCAAGCCTCACTGGCCACAATCTTACTTGGGCCCTCAAAATGGGCTTAGAAATTTTTAGCACAACCCTACTAAATCACGGGCTGGGCCGGCCAAGCCCATATTGACGGCTCAACCCACAAATTATCAACAAGAAAGGTTTGCCTGATTGATACTGAGACATTCCGGCTTAGCATAACTAAGCATTTTTGCCATTTCCATTGACCAAAAAATCTTTTTGCATTTATAGATTAGAGTGCCTTCATCTTGCATAGTCTAACGTCATCAATTTAGTATGTAAAGCTACATTACCAAGAATTAATCCTTAAAATGATTTATCTTTTCCCCTGCTTGTTCTACCATGCATTTAGAAGAGGGAATGCATTCCGAAGGACCTTTAAATCGACTCTATGGAGGAATATTTAACTATTTTCAAAATTTGCTTCAGATCAACAATGCTATAGGACCTCAAAATTTGTTTTGTTACGATTAGAAGTATTAGGCCAAGTCCCTGATCATTATCTTTCACTAGCAATCAGTGAATTTAATTCGTTTGGTAGATGAAGGAACATGGAACACCAAACAAGTACAGCTGCTGGGTTGACCTAGCTGCTTAATCTTTCTTAGCGTGTACTAACAAAAGCGTTATCTTTTGCATCAGTTTTGTGGCTTTATTCTTTTTATATCTTTTTATGGGGAGCTTTCTGAGTAGTGGAATCCTCTCAAGAGAGGAAAAAAGAAAAAGAAAAGGAATGATATGTATTGGAGTTACAGTTTCTTATGCAAGCAATTATCACTTCAGGTGAGAGTGAAATTGCTTCCCTTGTGATCAAGGAAAGCGAGGAAGAAGGAGAGGATGCACAGAAGTTTCTAGAAGAAGTCCGTGTCACATTTCCTCAGGTATACAAAGACATATCTCTCTCGATGAGCTCAATATTTCCTGTTAGATTCAAACATGTTGAATAAAATACTAAAGGGTGCATATCTGATAGTTCTAGAAATTTTATGCTACCTGCATTCTTTTGCCAGATTACTCATGCTCGAGTCATGGTCATACACTTAATTTTGAAAACCAGGAATACAGTCATCTGGTTTCTGCGACATATAAGTGAAAATTAGCCTGTTGACAATGTCCAGTCTACTTCTTCAGTAATTTACCTGTTCTAAAAGAAAGTATGTATTCAGGTTCTCCGAGTTGTGAAAACCAGACAAGTAACATATGCGGTGTTGAATCACTTGATTGATTATGTCCATAATCTTGAGAAGATCGGTATATTGGAGGAAAAAGAGATGGCACATCTTCACGATGCTGTTCAGGTGAGCATCTTCTTCTCATCCTCTAGTCCTGTTTCATTGCTTTCGTGTTACATCTGATTTCATACTTGATATTTGAATATGCATTTGTTGCAGACTGATTTGAAAAGGCTAGTAAGAAATCCACCTCTGGTCAAAATTCCAAAAATTCGCGATTTGATTAGTACTAATCCTCTGTTGGGAGCCCTTCCTCCCACAGTGCGTGAGAGACTAATTGGTTCAACCAAAGAGATAATGAAGTTACGTGGTGCGACCCTCTATGGAGAGGGATCAAAGCCAACTGGAGTTTGGCTTATATCAAATGGAGTGGTGAAGGTAATTACTAATTAGTAGTGTAACCATTGTTACAATAATACTTTTTAGCCAGAAGCATTTCTGAAAATATGATGTCCTGTTTGATAGTGGTCAAGTAAGAGTGCAAGGAATAAGCAACTATTGCATCCAACTTTCTCACACGGGAGTACACTAGGTTTATATGAAGTGCTTGTGGGAAAGCCTTACATCTGTGACATTGTCGCAGACTCGGTGGTTCTCTGCTTTTCTGTTGATAGTGAGAAGATACTTACTGCTCTCAGATCTGATCCCGCTATAGAAGACTTCTTTTGGCAGGTATTTTGAATGATCATCATTTTTAACCATTTTAGCTTCCATAAATATGTGTATGCTTAACTCATCTTTCTCTTGTCATTATTTTAGTATGTTGGAAAATAGCACTTGGGTTCTCCAACTAGTGAAATAAAATACTGGGTAAAGAAAAGAGATAGAAGAGATTTTTGGTTCCTAACATTAACATTCTTTACATACTGCATGGTTCTTCCACTATTCTTTTTACACTGAAGAAAACAAAGAACTCAAGCACATCTCAGCAAGCAAAGATTAATTATATTAAGGTCTAGAATTGCTCCAATTGAGTGATAGTGTGTTTAGAAAAAGGCTTTTCATCTTCTTTAGACCAGATAGAAATGAATTTTTTTTTTTTTTTTTAAAACAAACTGCTCTTTTCTGTGTTGCCCTTTTCCTACAATTTTTTTTTTGCTTACCTATCCAAAGAAAAGGAACTGAAATCACCTTGACTAATTTTCAATGATAATCAAAGGCTCCCTTCTTTCTGCTGTTGCGCCTGAGGATATGCACCCTAATTTTTCAAACACTTCGAAAGAGGTCACCTTTTCTCCGTGAATAAATCCTTAAAGCTAAATAAAGATAGGGTCATTTGATGTCTTACAAAGACAAGTAGTATTTGACAAGCCATAGGTATCTCTAATGCTACAGACCAATGCGGAAAGACTTACCATATATACGGAACTACAGTTTCTTTCTTGCAGCACATAGTGCCCTGTCAGGAGGTAGAGATTATCACTTTTCGTGTTCAATGTACCATGGATCTGGAGAATTTGCATGTACATTATGAGCTCTATAATTTATTGGTTTAAGAAAAAAAAATTGAACGAACGCTGTGTTCTCACTTTCTAGAACCAGAACTACGTTAAAAATAAAATAGGTTGGGATACGATAGTGAGGCTAAAAGATACATTCTGAAATTTCAAAGCTAAAGCTATTGACAACCAAGTGAAATCTCTCTTTACTGGTTTGTATTACTCCCTCAATTACAATTTATGTGGCGGTGTTTGACTCGGCATGGTGTTTGACTTTTGAAACTTGTGGTGTTAAGCCTTCCAGATATTTATGTGGCTATAAAACTATGTCATAAGGATAAAATGAGAAATTTAAAGTTAAATTGTTTTCCAATGTAGAAAGATGTCATTCTTTTAGCAACAAACTAATAAGGAAAGAGTGCTACATAAAATGGAACACAGGGAGTAACTAGAATTTAGGTCTTTCTGAAGCAGTGGATCACACAGGTTATCTCGGTGTCTGCAGGAAAGTGCACTTGTTCTTGCAAAAATCTTGCTTCCTCAAATGTTTGAAAAGACGACAATGCAAGATATGAGAGCTCTGGTTGCAGAAAGGTCAACTATGAGCGTATACATAAGAGGGGAAAGTTTTGAATTGCCTCACCATTCCATTGGTTTTCTGTTGGAGGGATTTGTTAAAGCTCATGGTTCACATGAAGAGCTTCTTTCAGCCCCTGCACCATTACTGCCTTCCTCTTGGGAACAACAAAGCTTCCACAACACAGAGGCATCAGGTTGCTTCTTACCCCTTTAACTGCACTTCTGCTGTACCCCTCTCTTTGTAATGGGGGAATGCTGATATTTTGGTTATATGTACCTCCATATGGCCTTTGATTATAAACTAACATACTTGTTAAAAACAATTTTTTCTCCTTTGGTCTTTTTGGTGCTTGGCAATTTTTGTTCTCTTAAGGTTGGCATGGTTTGCATATATGCACTAAACAATTTTGCTTCAGAAATTGATAGTACTTAGAGCTTTGGTTACTTGCACAAATCCTCTGATTCATAGCCTCATCTCAGAGAGTTCTGATTAATTTCTATTTTGTGGCTCATTATTAGGTGTCCATACAGCTAGTTTTTCTCATCAACCTTCTTGGTATCAAGTTGAGACAAGGGCAAGGGTGATTATGTTTGATATTGCGGGATTTCTAACAGGAAGGGGTCTCCAGAGAAGATCGTCTTCGCTATTATCACACTCAATTGATCATCCCTCAAGGTCTTTTAGTAGAGAGCACGGTGGTTTAATGAGCTGGCCAGAAAATAGTTACAAGGCTATGCAACATAGACAGGATGTGGAACAGACTGGTCAGCATGAAACCAATATGTCTACCCGAGCAATGCAGCTAAGCATCTATGGTAGCATGGTTAGTAGTAACTTAATTATTTTGATATTCTTTGAGTATGATTTTGAAGACCATTTTGCAACTTAGTCTGTCACCAAACCTCTGCGTCGAAGCAAGGGCGCGTAGCAGAGTTTACATCAATGTTAGGCTTTAGGGAATGTAGCAACTACTCAAAACAGCGTGTCAATTAAGCCAGATTACTATATACTGTTTGATGGAGCATGCCATGTCCTTATACTTAATAAGCCCGAGATTGATAAATAATTTGAGAAACTAGTATAGAAAGGACAGTGAAGATCTGAATGGAAGAGAATATTTTGACTCATTGTATGTTGTATTTTATGTTACAGCATTTATAGGAATAAATATATACCCAAAAACAGAACTAATTCCTAAATTTCAGTACCATATTGGGTGTCGATGTGGTGCAATAACTTTCACCCACACTAATCCATGATGAAAGAAACCTTGTTCTTCATTCCCAGCTGGCTATGTGATGAAAAACCGCGCCTACCTATTTTAACCACATTCCAGTACCTATTTGGTGTTTTCCTAGGAGAGCATATCCTAAAGTTTTAATGTTGTAGGTATTTATCACAAGTTGATAAGTTCTCTCTGTTGGTCAGCTTATTGTACACTCCTATATATCTGGGTTTGAACCCGAGGATGTGACTGCACAAAGAATATGAAGTTCACAGATGCAAAAATGATGTTTGTCTGCTTTTAAGTTTCTTAACATTCGTAGGATATATACTGGCTCAATTAAAGCAAACTTATTTGCACAAAGTTTTTCATTTGATTTATTAAAATAAACTTTTACCTCTTTGGATATGTTTATGCTCTTTCCCAGTAGTCAATATATTAGATGTATACTGGAGGTCCTGGAGGCACATTGTTCACCTGAGAGCAAGTGATTTTCATATTATGGGGAACTTGAGTCTTTTTAAAACACTTCTATTCGAACTATACATTAGTTAGATAGACGCGATATATCTTCCCTGTCCGCAAGGTATCTAAGTTGGAAAGATATCGTGCCCAAGTTACCCTTGCCTGGCACGCTACTTCATCTGCTCTGGTGCTGATCAATCCAATCATGGTTTCTAACTCTGTTAAGTCTAAAGGCCTTAAACATCTACTGATGGATGTACATGGGACTGGACATTTTGCGCTATTACTATATTCAACTGTGGAGTGGAAGTACACCTGCGGATATTGTTTGTTAAGATTCTGATTTCTCCTGCTTTGTTTCCTCTATCCCGCCCCTTCTAACCCTCCCTATTCCCTGGGGTTGTAACCACCAATATGGGCTTGAAGAGAGGCTTTTTGTTTTGTTCATCTTCGAGTTGCATTCAGTTGAAATCACCGATTTTACAATATTGGCCTCTAAGATAACTTGCTCTTTTTGGTTATTAGATAAGCGACACAAGAAGGCGTGCCAGAAGTTCTCCTAGAATTGGTGAAGCTAAAACCTCTCACAGTCAGTCTTATCCAGAAGTTCCATCAAATCGTGCACAAAGACTTGTTTCTGTGAGATCCGAAGGATCTACCACATTGCGAAAGAATGGTCAAGCACAAGGAGAGAATAAAGATATCTGTATACAACTTCCAAGCGAACCAATAGAAGAAAGTCACGCAAGAGAGGACTCGAGTGATGATTCTGGTGCAGAGGATGAGCATCTTATCAGAATAGATTCATCAAGACCGAGCTTTCCTCAATGGATCACGGATGAAGAAAAAACATCGTAGGCATTCTCTAATTTGTGTACACAATGTAATTTGAGCCTTTCCACAATGTAAGTATTGAAACGATTGAGAAGTTTGTGTTACTGACAGTTGTTATATGCAGCTTTTGAACAGACTTCCTGAGGTTTTATGTATCCTTGTTTCGTGTATTCGTATTATGTTTGAATAACGTGGTACAGTTCCACTGTGCCACAGTTCAGATGAAGTAAATTTTCTTAGCATGCAGAAAAAAAGTGCGGACTTGTGTTGAGAAAGTTGTAAACTTACCTTTATATTGAGGTCTCAATTTTTGTGTAAGTGGCTTGTTTTCTACAAGACAATATAATAGTTTAGCTAGAGGAAGTTTTTTCTTTATCAGTTTTAGAGTGAGGGTAGCTGCATGCCTGCATGGCGTATTAGTTTTACTTCTAAAGTTAGATAGTAGTAGTACTTTTGTATAGTTTTTCTATATGTAAAATTTTATCCAAAAAATTAAGAAATTGATATTTACTTTTACTTATAAAGTTAGATAATTATACTTTCCAATGTTGAACCCTTTTAGAAGCTTGACCAAACGGGCTATAATCCATTTCAAAAGATTAATGATGTTTGGAATACGAAAGGCAAACAATTAAAATTTTGTATGAATTTAGACATTATATTGATTCTTTTTTTTCCTATATTAAATTTGTGCATTCAGAATCTATAGAGAATTATTATAAAAAGCGACATATATAAAAATGTAAGAAAATTTATTTAAAAAAAAATATTTGTTCGACTATCTAAAGCTTCACCGTTAGTTCGGAAGTTAAGCAGGGTAAAAATAGCACGGGCTAGCCAGTTTTCGGATTGGTCATTCAAAATAGCTACTATTTTGCTGCAACATCAAAAGTTCCAGCATAATATACTGGAGATCGGTTTATATGTGTATGAACTTCCAGCATATTATGCTGGAACTCCAACACGCGAAAAGTTCCAACGCAATATACTGGAGATTGGAGCACCTGTGTATGAAATTCCAACATATTATGGTATATTATGCTGGAGTATTATGCGGGAGGTCCAGTATATATACTGGGCTTCCAGTATATTATTCTGGAGTATTTTTTGAATTTTGAACAATATTTGCGTTCAGATTTATCTTTACATAAAAAGTGATTATTTTTAATTGACTAGTTGTAAATGAATTTCTCCCTAAAGTAGGTAGGTGATTTTGAGTTTTTGGTTTAATGAAAGACTCATTCGCACCAAAAACAAGCACAAAGGCAGAGACGACTTATTCAGAGACCAAGCAAAATAAAAGTACTGAGAGAAGTCATTTTGGGGCTAGCTTTTACGCGGCTTACGCGTCGCTTGAGCTTCATTTATATACTGACGTCGGTGCTTTGTTAGGTTATCCCACCTTTTTTCCTCTTTCTGTATCTGTTAAACAAAGCCTAATCAAGTTAATTAAATAGCCATCACTACATTAATTACAGTCATTAATGGCGATTAGAGTCGAATTTTCGCGGTGGCAAATAGGAAATGCCGCCGCCTCAGTAACAGCAACGGCACCACGCTGGATACCGGAAAGGGGAGTCGTTCTTAGAAATGTAGTAAGAACTATCTTCTCTTGCTTCTGTATACGACGTCATTCCAGACATTATTCTTCCACTGTTTTTGCTGCTTCTGATGATCAATAATTATATAGAAGACATGTGGTACAGCCGTAGAGGCTTTGCGTCCTAAATTATGAGAAAAAGAAAATAATTTAATTTTATATAGTTAACAAGATCTTTGGACTATGATGGAGATTCCAACTCATGACATCATAATGCAGAGTTAGTTGGTCATGACACTATATTTTTGTCTTTTTCTTTTATTTTAAAACTTTTTTTTTTTTTTGGTAAAAAGATGTAGTATAATATATAATCAAACAAAGACAGTAGGAGTTCTTACAAGATGCCGCAAGTGCATCTGAGGTACTAATAACATACTACTAGTAATAGGATAAACTAGTCTATTACAAACTACACGACTTTCAGAGAGCATTGAGTTTGATCTGCTAGGAGCTGATACGAGCCTCCGGTGTAGTGGACCTTCATGATCTCGATAGTAAGAAGACATTACAAAAAGTGGTGGCTCAACAAAAATGATGCAGTTGTCCTGAGTAGTCGAAGCTCCATATGCAGCTAATTTATCAAATACTTTTTGGTTTTGATGAGGTTCTTTTCGTTACCCTAATATGAAAGGAAATACAGTAATTAATGAGGTTCTTCTATCCATAAAAATATAGGGGTTGATTCGGATAATTTAAGTATATATAGTGGATATAGGTTGAAGCGAAAGCAGATGGTTCAGATTCACACTGCTACTTATATTTAGATGAGATATGAGCACCTGTTAAAATCTCATTTCTTGCACTTCGGTATTATGATAAATCGGGGGAAATTTACACATACCCACTTTTGGGGTTGTTATTGAAGCATATTTATATTATACAAAAAATACTGAGATATTAAGTTCTCATATATCTTCAATGCAATTTTAGAGTCGGTTGTTCTATCTTTCCAATGCAATTTAGAAAAATCATATCTTAAGTACTATTTCTACAATACAACTTCATAATCGGATTTAAAGTCCTTCAATCTTTCCAATGCAATTTTAGAAAATCGATTCTTAGGTAATTTTATTTTTTCAATGCAACTTCAGAAATTGGATTTTAAATTCTTCTATTTTTTCCAATGCAAGTTCAGAAATTAAATCTTATGTTCTGTCATTTTTATGCAACTTCAGAAAAATTAAATATTAAGTAATTTTATCTCTTCAATGTAATTTCAAAAATCAGATCATAAATTCTGAAACATAAACTTGTTCTTCAAATTGCAATAATCCAACACACGTTTCAATACTCAAATCTACTCCATATGAGTTCAAATTTAAAATATAATTCTCAAATGTCATAAAAAACAAACCTCAATCATTAAATTATAAAAATAACAAACATCTAATAAATCCATTTTGCAACTAGGCCAAATACACTTAAAATTGTGACCTATTTCCACTTGGACACTTTAACGAACATACTTACCTATTAACCTCATCTAATGTGTGTCAATTAAATACAGGTTGGTGACATGGCACAATGCGTGAAAAGCTGGATGATTCCAAATTCCTTCGTTAGTTCTTCCACACAATATCATACAACTCTTCCATTTTCCATTCAGCTACGAAACTAGTAATAAACATTACTAGGTAAGCTGATAGTTCACGAATATCATTGAAAAGCTTATCACCTGCGAATTTTCAAAAGTAGCAGCGGCAAAAGGATCAAAATCTTTCTTCTTGGGCCCGGGAGAGAATGCTTGCTTGAACAATTTTTTTGGGGACTTCGGTATTTTTGGAGAATCAATGTGTTTTGCTTTACAGTCAACAACAAATAAGATAAACTCTCTCTAATTCTCTTCTAAAATAAAAATTAAATTTGTCATTTTTCTCTTTTAAGGAGGAGTATAACCACTGTCAAAGTTGAAGTTCTCTAGTGAAAGTTATATTTTTCTCTATTTATGCACAATTTATGTCCATGTTTTTTCTAATGGATAGATAAGAACAATATATACACATTCAGATGATAAGAGAGAAAGGAAAAAGGAAAATGACAAGGGCTGGGAATGAGTCTTTCCTTCTTTTTGTTTCCTGTTGTTCGCCACATGTCATTCACTTAAGCGTTTATTTGCCACATTAGGTATGTCAGAACCTCATGCTTTTTACTTTATTTGGGACTGTTAAATTAGTGTTTAATTGGCACACCTTAGATGAAGCTGAAGTGTCTAATAGGAAGATGCGTTAGTTTAAGTGTCTAAGTGAAAAATGATCACAACATGAAAAGGCTATCTATGTAATTAAGAAGAAGAAGCCCTACGCATAACCTATAATAGTGTTTTGCAATTATGAAGAAGAAGAAGAAACCAAACGTCTCTTGGGTACATGGAACATGAATACAGAAAAGCTACTGGATAAATGTGATATGAATACAGAGAAGAAAAAAGCAACAACGAAGAAGCAGAACAAAAACTACCCAAAAATTGAGTATCAGTTAAACCTTTTCTAAAAAGTGATTATAAGTTAAAATGAAATTGACCAAATAGGCCACCCCATAAAATTTTTACTCATAAATGGAATGAAAGGAAAATATTTTTTATTGTGCCACTTAAAAATGTGAATAACCTTTTACCAATACATATAAGCTGGAAAAAAGGAAAAAATCATCAATGACGACATTTGAAGGAAAACAACCTATTTTTGTAACGACCCGACATATTATTTTGTGTATTTGAGTCCCTGTTTTTCGTTTGAAAGCTTTTCGTGTGTGTATTGGTGGTTATGTGACTTGAGGGAATGGTTGGTTTTGTCACGACCTAAAATCTCACCTTAAGGATCGTGATGACACCTAGACTCTAAAACTAGGTTAGCCGATCACTTACAACAGTAAAACCAATAAAAACACGAAATTGTGAAGCATAGTTTAATATAAATACGGAAATGAAGGTGATACGAGGGAGCACGGCAAAAATCAAAATAAATCCCTAAGACTAGAGAGTATAGAGTCACGAACTCTAACTGAATATATGGAAATAACTCAAATACAAACTGCTGGATAGAGAATTAAAGAACAAGGGTAAGTAAAGGACTCTAAGGGACTGAGACGATCAAAGCAGCTCTACCGTAAATCCTCACGATCAAAGAAAACTCTCACGGCCTGGATCTACTGTCTCAAACACCTGGATCTGCACAAAACTATGCAGAAGTATAATATGAGTATACCACAGTCGGTACCTGATCCACGTCCAATCTGCACTCAATAGTGAGTGAAAACGGTCATTGGAAGAATAGTACCCAACAAGGGTCGGGGTTGATTTTCACAGGGAGTTTAATATAGGTGTTAGGGTATACACTTGATGAGAGCAAATGAAATAACTAAATTGTGCTTCCAAACAAGGGATTTTGTTTTCTACTTCTAAATTATCACTAACAATTATAAACTAATGAGAAGAAACTAGAAAGCGAATGATTTATTTATGTTGATTTTACCAAATGGTTAAAAAGTCTAGGGATGTGACCTTCACCTAGGCGTTCGCCTAATGGGTTAAGTGTAACGACCCGACCGATCGTTCCGCGAGTTTAGCTCCGTTTTCTCTGTTTAAGCTTTATTATATGTTATTTGACTTATTCATGATGCGTTGGGTCGGTTGGTTCGGGTTCGGAGTGGTCGTGGTGAGAATTAAGACACTTAGTCTCTTTGAATAACCTTATAATTAGAAAGGTCAACTAGGAGTTGATTTATTGGTAAACAATCTCGGAATGCGGATTTTATGGCTCAGATAGCTTCGTTAGGTGATTTGGGACATATGAGTGTGTTCGGAATGTAGTTTTGACGTCCGGTGTAGAATTAGGCTTGAATTGGCGAAAGTTAGTTTTTTGGTGATTTCCGGTCAGCAGTGAAAAATAGGCTATCGAGGTCGGAATGGAATTCCAAAAGTTGGAGCAGGCTCGTAATGTCATTTTGGAAATGTGTGCAAATTTTCAGGTCAATCGGAGGTGTTTTGGATGATTTCGGCATCTTTGGAGGAATTTAGAAATTTTAAAATTCATAAGCTTGAATTTGATGTGATTTCGGTATTTTTTTGCGTTGTTTTTGGTGCTTCGAGGGCTCAACTAAGTTTGAATGATGTTATGGGATGTGTTGGTATGTTTGGTTGAGGTCCCGGGGGCCTCGGGTGTATTTCGGATGCTCAAACGAGTACTTTTGGTCTTTGAGAGATTGCTGGTTTTTCTGGTGTTTTAGCAGCAGTGATTTGTTCACTACGATCGCGTGAATTTGTCCGCGATCGCATAGAGTAAGTTGAGGCCAGGCGGAATTTTTGAATCGCGATCGCAGAGGTATGAGTGCGATCGCGTAAGGTGAGCAGGCTTGGTCAGTGCAATCACGTGGTCCCTGGCGCGATCGCGTAGAGTAAATGGGCGCGTGAGGGAGGTGGCTGATTTTGCATCGCGATTGCGTGGGAATGATTGCGATCGCGTGAGTTTGGGCCAGGTTGAATTGCGATCGCGTAGTGTTAATTTATGGGGCAGCTGTTTTGTTCATCGCGATCGCGTGCCTATTGCCGCGATCACAGTGAGTAATACCTGGGCAGTATATAAAAAGCCAATTCGCGACCCTTCTTCACTTTTCCACCATTTTTGAACGGGATTGAAGCTTTTGAGAGTTTTTTTTGAGGAAACCAAAGAGGAATCACTTGGGAGTAAGATTCTTGACTTCATAACTCGATTATATGTGATTAAAGACCTAATTGGTGGTGATAATCTCATCAAATTAAGCGATAACCATTGAGAACAAATGAAGGTCCCGTTCCAACAATAAGTCATTAAATAGAATCACACATACAAGGCACCCTGTGCTCACATTATTAATCATCATCGTACGACAAAGACCTCGTTCCACATCATAGGCCATACCCCACACGAAAAAGACTTCATGTCATAATATAAGTCTCACTCGTACGACAAAAACCCCCGTGCCACAATATAAGTCACACTCCCACGACAAAAACCCCGTGCCACAATATAAGTCACACTCGCACGACAAAGATCTCGTGCCACATGATTTACCATAACCGTACGGCAAAGACCTCGTGCCACCATGTATATCGTACCCGTGTCAGGTACCAATAATATGTTCAAGAGAAATTTGTCAATAATCAAAAATAAAGTAATGCATGATAACAACTTCCTTTTATTTCAATCCGTTAGGTTACCAATAACTCAACTGAATATGAGATAATAATTCCACGTTGTTAAATCTATCTTGACAGCCAAATCAAGTAATAGTAGAGACACATTGGGAACAACACAATAAATCACGTAATATGCATAACACAGACAAGGAAGTCATAAGCACAAGAAAGAATACCCTTTTTTAATCAACAACATGCCCCCAAGCTATCATATATCATCCCTTCATAGACACCCTTATCTCGTCGCGTGCACAACAATAAAGTAAATGCCCTCCTTGTCTCGTCACATGCCTATTAACAATGTCCCACCTCACCACATGCGCGAACCCGATATACATAACCCGCCTTTGCATGTGCAATATCAATAGTAATAATAGCACGACAGAAACCTTGTGCAAACACCCGAATAATCTGCCTAACAACTCTACATGTGCCATAATCATAACAACACATCATGCCAACAATTGTCATTAAGACATAAACTCACAATTTGCCAACACGGTGCACAAGGACAAACCAAATAAGGGAATGCGGATGAGTGTTCAACATAGTAACATGAATTAAGCTAACTCATTTTAGCAACAATCTCATAAATACCCAACTTGGCCAATTTAGGAAATACAAATCCTAAAACATGATCTCTAGCATGGAACATTAACTCAAGTAATTATCCAAAGTAAAAACACAAATAGTAAGGAATTGTCAAGCAAATCAAGGTAATAAGAACAACATCGGGTCAAATCCGGTCATAATTCATACATATGACTGTGTACACACTCATTACCTCATGTACACATTGATCTGTGACGACCCGATATGTCATTTTGAGAACTAACCCTTATTTTTTTGTTCCGATACCTCCGTTAGATTTGTTTTATATTTCTTGATATGCGTGCATGATCCGTGTCACTTTTTGAAAAGCTTTTATGCAAAAAATTTGAAGAATATAAGATTTTTGGTTTTAAAAACAACTTGAGTTCACTACGGTCAACATTTTGGGTAAACGACCCCAGATTGGTATTTGACAATCCCGGTAGGTCCGTATCGTGATTTTGGACGTGGGAGTATGCCCTGAATTGAATTCAGAAGTCCCTAGCTTGATTTGACTCATTTTGCTGAAAGATAGTAATTTAAAGGTTTGAAAAATTGCTAGGTTTGACCGTGGACTGGCATTGTGGTTAATGGGTCCATATTTTGATTTTGGGACTTGGTATAGGTCAGTTTTACTATTTGAAACTTGTCTGCAAAATTTGGTTGAATTCGGAATTGATTTGATATGATTTGGACGCTTAGATGTGATTTTAGAAATTCTTGAGCTTTGAAAATTTCATGCATTTTGATGTCCGATTCGTAGTTCTAAGTATTATTTTGGCGTTTTGATTGCGCAAGCGAGTTCATATGATGTTATTACACTTGTGTGCATGTTTGGTTTAGATCCTGAGGGGTGAGTTTCGGGCGCGCTTTGGATGAGTTTGGACAGTTTGAAGTCACCTAATGTCTTTCCAGCTCTTGTGCTCTGTTGCAGATCTCACATTTGTGAGGTCTCGATCGCAATTGTGAGCCTCGCTTTTTCAAACAGTAGCTCGCATTTACAAGTATGTGCTGGGCTGGGTTTATCTCATAATTGCGAGGAACTTGTTCGCATTTGCGAATTGTCAGGGGTCGCATTTTAAATCTCATAGTCGCTTTTGCTACTTAGTGTGGTTTTGGGTGATCTTCGCAATTGCTAAGGTATGTATATTCGCAATTGCGAATGTTTTATCGCAACTACAACTTCTGAACTTCTGAGACGAGGTTCGCATTTGTGACCCTTAACTTGCATTTGCGATATTCGCAATTGCGAACATGACTTCGAAATTTTGACATCCGCAGCTGGGTAAAAGAGGAAAAATCAGAATTTAGCTTAATTTACACCATTTCTCAACCCTATACACTCTAGAGGCGATTTTTCAAGAGGTTTTTCTACCCAAATTCATTGGTAAATAACTTTAATTTTTTTTTTTCAATTCCGCATTACTTTTTTTAATGAGTTTTCAACATCAAATCTAGGATTCCATGGTAGAAATTAGGGATTCGGGAAAAATTGGGGATTTTGTAAAATTGAGATTTAGACCTCAAATTGTGGTCAGATTTCAAAACAAATCACATAACCGGGCTCGGGGAGAATGAGTAATCTGGTTTTGGTTCGAACCTCGGGCTTTGACCAAGCGAGTCTGGGGTTGACTTTTTAAAAAATGATAATAATTAAACCTTTTTCATAGACGGTAGTTTCTAAAGCTTATTTTTAACCGTTTGATCGATAATTTGCTAGATTTGGTTAGTTTGAAGGCTTGTACAAAAGGAAAATTTGTGGTTGATTTATTTCTTTTATTGCGGAGCAAGGTAAGACTCGTTGTTAACCTTGACTTGAGGGATTAGGACTCGTTGGCCTATTTGCTATGTGTTTTATGTGTGGGGACAACATATATGTAAGATGACGAGTATCTATGTGTTGTCATTGGGTTAAAGCATGCGAGTGGAAGTTGTTTCTTTATATTATATTGTTTCATTGATTAATCTTTCCGTATTTAGGTTAGAATGTACTTCTTTAATTATTCGTTTAGTATTTATTGTTTATTTCAAAGATGTCGAATATTTTGAAAGCTGAGTTTGATATCATGGCACCACAATTGAAGTGAAATTGTTTCTCGCCTTGATTTTATTATTTAGATGTGTATTGTTGTTTGGTGAGGAAGAGAGAAAAGCACAGGGTGTTGTTGTGCCCTATTTGCATTCATTATCATATAACGAGAGATTTAAGAGTAAAAAGCACGAAGGGTGATGTAGTGACGGTGAGTAAAAGCATGATGGAAGATTCCGTGCCATTTATCATTTCATTTCCTTGTTTGATTTCCGATTTAGTTATTTTCCTTGGTTACATGGTTGCTTATTTCGGAGGATGTTATTTTGTGATTTTATATGTCCAGTTTAGATGATATCTCCCCCTTCTCATGTCCCCTCCCAGTTAATATATATATATATATATATATATATATATATTTGTATAGGTTTTTTACGTAGGTGTCTTGTCAGATCCTAGTCACTACCTCGTCGAGGTTAGGCTCCGCACTTACGGAGAACATTGGATTGGTTATACTCATACTACACTTGTGCACTTCTTGTGTAGATACTAGTATTGGTCTCAGCGGTGCTTAGAGGTGCGTCGCCTCAGATCACTTAGCTTCGGACACTTGAGGTAGATTTTCTGGCATTCGCAGGCCTTGAAGTCCCCTTCCATTCCCTATCTTTACTGTTTATCTCTTACGAATAGTTGTATTATTTCAGACTATTCTTGTAGACTTCTAGTGACTCATGTACTTGTGACTTCAGATTTCTGGGAGTAGTTAGTATCACGTTGCTTATGTTAGCAATATTTTATGTTTGGAGTTTATTTCTCGTTTAATGTCATTACTTAGAATTATTTGTTAAAAATTGTTTTATTTATTTATTAAGTTCGGCTTGCCTAGCAAGTGGATGTTATGTGTTATCATGGTCCCGAGGTTGGGAATTTCGAGTCGTGCTAAGTTGGTATTAGAGAACTAGGTTGCGTAGGTCTCACGTGTCATGAGCAATCTTGGTAGAGTCTGGAGGATCGGTATGGAGACGTCTATACTTATCTTTCAGAGGCTAAAGACTTTAGGAAATTTCAATTCTTTCTTTTTCTATTGTGAGATTTGTTTCCACTATTGAAGTTTGAACCATTTTACTCTTGTTTTCTCGCAGATGGTGAGAACTCGTACAAAGTATACAACGAGGTAGGATCCAGATCCCCTTGTTGCAGCCACTACTAGGGGTAGGGGCCGAGGAAGAGGAAGAGCTCAACCTAGAGCACGAGCAGCAACACCCATGGTGGAGCCTCATATTGATTATGAGGAGGAGGTCCCAGCTCAGACAACACCAGTCTAACCCGCTCAAGTCCCAGAGGGCTTAATTTACACTCTCGTACTTCAGGACGCTCTAGTTCTCTTAGTTGGATTCATGGAAAGTGTAGCTCAGACCAAAGTATTTCTTATGGAATCAGCCGTCTCTAAGGTTGGTGGGGGAGCATAGACTTCCACCACTCACACTCCGGAGCAGATGGCTCCCCTATACCAGACTCTGGCAGCTCCAACAGTTGGGGTAGTTTAGCCAGTTGTTTTTACATAGCCCGGGGAGAGGCTCGCGATGTCTTCTAAGGGATTGACGAGGTTGGATAATTTCACCAAGTGATACGCTCAAATTACACCTAAATAAATAGTGTAAGGCGGTCGATGTAAAATATAATAACCCAACTAGGTTGGGGTTGAATCCCATAGGGAATAGGTGTGAAAAGATTACTTGAGTAGTGTAAAACTTGGCTTAAGTCGTAATCCTACTCCGTTAGTTTAAAAAGAGAGTGTTGTGATTGTAATTATCAGGAAAATTATTATGTTACGAGAATGTAATTAATTCAATTAAGAAAACCAAGGTTGTGTCCCTATCAATGGATTGTAATGCTACCAGTGTTAATATGATATATTTCTAATGGAAGGTCCTTTGATATGCAAATGGTTCCTAAATGACTACCCAATATTTTCCAATAATTAGGTAGTACTTTCTCATTATGATTTTCCCAAATATAAAAGAGTTACAGTTAAGAACAACCAATATTTGCCAAATAGAACCCACTTATTCCTAAGCGATTCTATTAAACAAGGTTTAAAGCCTTGAGTTTTTGCTATTCAATTCTACCTAACTCTAACCCACTTTTACAAGTAAAGATAGAGTAAAATGGCATTAGTCAATATTTGCAACCATCAACAACAAAATGAAGTGTGAGAAATGAATAGGTATCAACTACCATTATATATATATTCAATGATAAACACCCATTAACATTACACCCATTTAGGGTCCACAACCTTAGTATTTAAAACTAGCTACACATACTTAGAATCCAACAACAAAGCAATAAATAAAGTCATAAAGCTTACAAAGATGACAAGATTCTCTTTTCAAAAGCTTCCAAAATAATGGTGTATTCAATGCTCTAAGTGTAGCCTCTTTTTAGACAAGATGTCCCACAAAAATTCTAGTTATTCGATTTATAATGGGCTAAAAGTCAGGGTCAAAAGTGACAAAAATGCCCTGAAAATCAAGTCTGCGACCGCAGAATGGGTCGCAGACAGCTTTCGCGGTCCGCATATCTTCACTTTCCTTCGCAGAGTTGGTTGCCCAGTTCTCCAATGTTCCGTCGCATTTCTGTTATGCGGGCCTCATATGCATTTCGCGACCGCATATCATACTGCAAAATCATATTCATAGAAACTCTTTTTGCATTTGTGCTATCATTATGCGGTCCGCACAAGAGTTATGAGAATACATAATGGATTGAAGAATCAACTCTCACAAGTGGGTTGGACTGCTTGACTCTACGATTGGTCTGCGGCCCATACATCGTTTATGCGTTCACAAACCTTTTGCATTTCTTCTCGTCTACTGGTTTTTGTCATCTTTTCCATGTTCTTGGCTCTTCGAGTCTGGTACTCTGCAAAACACCAAAACTACATAAGATATGACTTACAATGCTTTTAAAAAATGAGCTAAAGTCTATGTAATTAGTATCAAAAGTTCCGAAATTCTACGGCACATCACCAAGATCTTTCTTGTTCATTATAGCGGTGCACTGATCCACGTCCAATCCGCACTCAAACGTGAGTGGAAATGGTCGTTGGAAGAATAGTACCCAATAAGAGTCGGGGTCGATTTCCACAGGGAGTTACAATGGGTGTTAGGAGTATATACTTGATGAGAGTGAATTGATTAACTAAATTTGCACTTCCACAAAAGGTTTTGATTTCTACTTCTCCTTTTACTCAAATAATTGTAAGCTAAGATAAGAATCCAGAAGTGAATGATTGTTTTTGGTATTTTTTCAAATAGTTAAAAAGCCTAGGGATGTGACCATATCCTAGGTGTTCTCATAATGGGCTAAGTACGTTAATACTTTTTTTTATTGGGGTGAATTATAGCTCTCAACTCTACGTTACCCACTCAATAACTCTCGGTTAAAGAGTGATTTTATCCAATTTGGCTTCCTCAAGTCCAAATGGGTATCAAACAAAATAGTTGATGTTAGCTCAACTCGGGTTTTTTACTATCTCTAGTTTGAAACCTTTAATTAGGCTAATCAAACTCTCAATTAACCCAATTCGTTGTTAGCCAAGTTATCTTAGGCTAGGTCCCCCTTTCTCAAGTAGAGACTAAGTCAAAAAGGCATGAATCAATGTTTGCAACCATTAATTCTAAAATTGAAGCATGAACTAAGGTAAATAATCAACACTCAATCATAAAAAAAATATTAAATTAAGTACCCATAAGGTTTATTGTTGCCTCCAAACGCACACACAAGTATACGCGGTCATCAAGTAATAAAGTGACTAAAAGTCAGATGTTGAACCCACGAGGACTTGTGATTAACTATTAACTAAATTAGACTATCATAATTATCAAAACAAGGATTATACCCAAAAGTATTTGATTCTAAACTAATTAAAATAAATAAAAACAAATAATGAACTTTGAACAAAGGAAGAGCAGCTTTTTATGTTGTCAATGTAATGAAAACGATCTAGCGTTATGGGCTATCTAACATTCCTATTGTATTATTCAATTAAATTGACTAATTGATTTATCTGGTTTATTGGTTGACAAGGTTAATATTGCTCACAAGAATCTGTCGAGTTCTTACTCGCCTATTCAAGCTAACCTAATGTATATGAAATTAGAACTAACAAGAATGTATTTCCTGCAAATCAACCAAGCAAGACAATTAGGTATATGTTTATCCTAACCGCGAATCTGTACCCTGATGCCCAGGTTCAAGAACTTGCTCTAGTGAATCCTATGTGCAATCTAGAATTCCCACTTTCGAGTTCAATTCTAGTTTCGTAGATAATATTCAATTGGTGATCAAGCAATCAAATAATTAAGCACAAGATTGAATAAATAAACCAATATGATAAACTAAGAAATGAAAATCAATGTTTGAATAACATAGTCATGAAAAGAACCACATAGCCCTTATTGACCTCTAGTTACCGACATAGAACTACCTCAAAGTATCTATTCAGTTTTCACAAGACTCCACAAACATTTTTTTATACAGAAGTTTTCTTTTCTTTTTCTTTTGGAGCTTGCATATCTTTAAATACACAACTTTGAGGTATTTGCTTCTACCTACAATATACAAACTTACCAATCTAGAATTAACACCAACACCCCCAACTTAGGATTTTAGCCTCATGCTTAATCATTCAAGGAGGGACGGGTTCAAAAGAGGAAAAAATTTCACAAATGGGTAAAGGTTTATAATGTGGCAGCCAAATAAAATGTTAAAGGCTCAACGCGGGATAACTAGGATAATAACTGCACCAGGGATGTCAATTTGGTCAAAAATTAGTTAGAAATCACAAAGAGAGCCTAAGATTATTTCAACACCCAATCATCAACCTAAGATTTGCATTGAGAAACCAACCGGGCAAATTCTAGACATTACAAGTTGAGCACACGCATTATTTGCACAAATTCTCACACACTCACTACGCATGAACTATTCGAATCAGCATAATTTCAGCCCACTCAAAGCTTCATCACGTGATATTTTAGATTCTAAGAAAGAACAAAGTCAAAGAGAGAGCCTCGATTTCACAAGAATGGCTAACTGTTTATTTACAAAATTTGAAGGGTGCAATATATTCAACAAAAACTTATCACATGCTTGAAGCTATAACAAAAGCACCAAACAAGTCAAAACGTTTTGTGCTACCACCGTGGTTCTACTATTACAACCTTGGAAAATAACTCGGCAAAGAAAAACCAAGGGGAATTCATTGCTATATTCAATTCTACATTATTAAGATTAAGAGTTTATATACAAGTTGCAAAAAGTTGACTACCCCACCCCCAACTGAAGAGCATGCATTGTCCCCAAGGCATTGAGAATGTAAGAGCAATGGTTAGGGGCTTCCTAGGGTGCACTAGGCACTTGGAGTTTGGAACATCCGAGGCGGTCGTGGGGCCAGAGGTTGACATTGTGGAGGCCGTGGGTGAAACCTCTAGCTAGATAGTGCTATCCGAGACCAAAGTAGGAAGCTCCGCCAGTTACGAAGCTGGGTCTTAGGCCTGGGAGCTGCTAGCTTCACCCAATGATGGTTGTGTAGTCGTGGTAGTAGCTTTGGCAACCATATCTGCAAGGGAGTGTGCAATGGTTGTCTGCACATCATCCTCCTCGTCCAGTGCATCTGTAGAAACAGCAACATGTTTGCCTCTGTTGTCCCTCCGATCATCACCCTCCTGAAGTATTACCTCCTCATAAGTTTCCTCTTCATTAGTGCCTTCATCAGACTTTCCGGATTCCTCATATGAAGGATCACTGATGTGTGCAACGAAGAATGGAGCCTCAGCTTACATGAGGTTGTGAAATTAAGTCAAGGCTTGGTATGGGGGAGGTGTCGGTGCCCTGCTCCCCTTCCACCGGAAGAAGGGAGGTCAAATCAAACTCCAGTGTCTGCATCTTATGCAACTCTGACTTGAGCTCAACTACATCTCTTTTGAGTTGAGGCATGTACCCATCTTCGCCTCTCTCAACCCTCTCAAGCGCACTTCAAAGTGCTTGAGTCATTCCTCATATGATAGATGTTATTTTTGAAGATCAACTGAGGTTTGGATCGGGTCCAATGCTTGCCGGATGAGAGATGCAAGTTCTTTTGACAATTTGTCAACTTTGGCATTTGCATGTTGTGCTAGTAGACCAAGCTTGAAAAATGCATGCACTAAGACAGGTGGTGTCGCAATGGCTGGTCTGAGAGTGGATGTGGAGGTGGCTGGTGCGGAAGAAGTGTCTGGAACTAATGAGGCAACAAGTGTTGCTGAGGTTGGAAGAGGAGTGAGTGAAGGCTCTTGTGGATCTTTGACCACTGTATCTGCAGCATCATTGGTTTGTGTGATGTCAATGTCTTGAATAGCTCTTTATATGCGGCCATGTTTGGGGAGATGAGGAACTTCCCCCGCTTTACACAAAGCTTGGATTAAGCATGGGAATGAGAGCGAGGTTTCTTTCTGGTTTGCCCACATCCCAACCTCACGGAATATAAGCTCTCCCACATCAATCTTGATACCCGACATGATGCAAGCAATGAGGATATCCTTCTCGATATTTATGTCGGTTTCATTCCATGAGGGCATTATACGAGAACAAACCAAACTGAGCCAATACCGGCCTTCTTGAGTAAGATCCCTCTTATGAATTTTCTGGCGCGGAGCGATCCAAGATGGAGTTCCTTGGCTATGACCGAGACTACCCAGGCACGCCTGAATTCCTTATTTGCAATATTTGCATCAAATTATGTTGTTCCTAGCTCCTATTCTTCAAAATATATATCATTGATTTATGAGGCATCACAGAGTATTTCAACCCCTCGAACTAAGACATATTTCAATAATCTACAATTTCTCTTCTGTTCAGCGTTCCTGGATGCAACATAGAATTCCCTAACGAGCGTCTCGTTGTAATCCCTCGGAACCTGAGTGAAGAACTCCCATCCCATCTTTTTGACGTTTTCTAGCACATGGGGGTAGCGTTCTTTTAACCCGTTCAAGCCTAGCTGCTTCTTTTCGAGGATATTTCTTTTTGCCAGGCCATCTATACAGAGTCCAAGAACCAGAGATCCCAAAACATAGATCCTCACCACTCTTTCGCCATGCTTCCGCATGGAGGTCAAATGGTGTCACAAGGTCAATATGTGCCTCCTCCTCTTCAGACTGGGAGGAATGCTCAGATAAAGTTCTGGATGTGACAGGCCGCTCGTGTTGGGATTGCAGGCTTATAGCAGTCGCCCGTCTCTTTCCTCGAGTGATGGGTTGTCGCGATGTTAGAGCTTTCTTTTCCATTCCAGATATCAGAAGATGGGGAATTTCGATCTGAATCGTGAGCAAGGTAAGCCCTTTTTTTAATTCCTTTTTGATTTTTGTGTTTTTCAGTGTTTTTTGTCTATTCTTTTTGTGTTATGCTTTGTATCTTTGTGTTTGGGAGTGTAAATGAATGACGAAAATGAGTGAGGGACTTAGGGATTAATACCTGAGAGGTTCGCGGTGAGGTAGTGCATCACATAACATATTATGCGACCGCATATGTGTTATGCAATGGGTTAATGACTAAATGGTGTGCAATAGGTTGCGGCCAGTTCTGCGGTCGCATAATCATTATACAGGCCGCAAAACGTTAATTTTCACCATATTTATAAAGTCCAATTTGCATTTTTTTCTGCTTGTGTCTGCAACCATTATGCGGCCCGCACATCCTTTATGCGGTCGCATATGTTGCCGCAGAACTTGCTTTCCTCCATTTCCTCTTCCCTTGCATCCTATTTCCATGTATTTTGGGTCACCTGCTCTCTAACACACACGTCAAACTGCTCAACACTAACAAATAAACTTACCGAAATTAAATTCTAACCAAAGAGTGTTACTACACATGGGTTGCCTCTTAATAAACGCTTGATTTAACTTCGCGACACGACGCTGTTGCGCCCAATTTGACTGATCAGTGGTGGGGTCTGGTGTAGGACCATCCTTGAGTGTGAATTGTTTTACCAAGTTCCTTTCTCCAATGGTTCCGAGGTAATGCTTAACCCTTTGGTCATTTACTTTGAAGGTTCGAGTCCCATCCTTGGATTCCAATTCAATAGCGCCATAGGAAGAGACATTCACAACGTTGAACGGGACAGGCCATTTGGATTTGAGTTTGCCTGGAAAGAACTTCAGTCTTGAGTTGAAGAGTAAAACCAAGTCACCGGATTGGAATTATTGCTTCAAAATCTTCTTGTCATGAACAAACTTCATTCTTTCCTTATACATGATTGCATTCTCATAGACATGAAAATGGAATTCTTCCATCTCGTTGAGTTGTGTCATTCTTAGATTAGCAGCTTCGGACCAGTCAAGATATAAATTTTTCAATGCCCACATAGCTTTGTGTTCAAGCTCCACTAGCAAGTGACACGCCTTACCAAAAATCAACCGGTATGGCGAGGTGCCAATGAGAGTCTTAAATGTTGTGCGATATGCCCACAATGCGTCATCTAGCTTCCCTGACCAGTCGGTCTTGTTTGCATTAACAGTTTTTGCTAGAACGTTTTTGATCTCCCGATTAGAAACTTCAACTTGACTGCTCGACTGAGGATGATAAGGGGTGGCCACCTTGTGCTTATCTCCGTATTTCTCCAGCAACCCGACAAAATCTTTGCAGCATAAGTGAGAACCACTATCACTAAGGATGTCCCTTGGGGTTCCAAAACGAGTAAATATGTTCTTCTTCAAGAAAGAAGTTACACTCCTAGTCTAATTGTTTGGAAAGGCAATTGCCTTGACCCATTTGGAGACATAATCTACTTCCACCAAGATATATGTCATGCCATAAGAGCTTACGAAGGGACCCATGAAATCTATCCCCCACACATCAAAGATCTCGACCTCCATAACAAAGTTCATAGGCATATCATGCCTTATAGAAATTGACCCATGTCTTTGACATTGATTACATGACTTGACCAATTGGTTTGCACCTTGGTAGATCGATGGCCAATAATATCCACATTCAAGCACTTTTGCCGCATTAATATTTCCACCGTGGTGGCCCCCAACTGGGTATTCATGACATGCTTTGAGAATTTGAATTACCTCATCTTCTAGAACACAACGCCGAATAATGTTGTCAGCGCAAATTCGGAACAGAAAGGGTTCCTCCCAATAGTATTTCCTATACTCCCGCAAGAACTTTTTCTTTTGATAAGCTTCCAATTCGTCGGGGATAAGGTCACTAACCAAGAAGGTAGTGATGTTGGCATACCACGGAGTGAAGGTGCTAGACAATGCCAATATGTGTTCATCTGGGAAGGCATCATTAATTTCAAGATCTTCGTTTGGTCTCCCTTCCTCTTCAAGCCTAGATAAGTGATCCGCAACTTGATTCTCTGTTTCATTCCGTTCATTGACTTCAAAGTCAAAATCTTGTAACAAAATAAACCACCTAATCAATCTTGGTTTAGAATCCTTCTTTTCTATAAGGTAGCGTAGAGAAACATGAACGGTGTAGACTATCACTTTGGATCCCAACAAATAGGCCCGATATTTTTCAAAAGCATAGACAATAGTAAGAAATTCTTGCTCCGTCACAGTGTAATTCATTTGTGTGCCTCTGAGCGTGTTGCTTGCATAGTAGACAGAGTGAAGAATCTTGTTATGTCGTTGACCAGGTACTGCTCCAATAACTACACCACTGGCTCCACACATGAGTTCAAATGGAAGAGACCAATCGGGTGTGACAATAATAGGTGACGTGGTGAGCCTTGATTTCAATTCCTCAAAAGCTTTGAGGCACTTCTCAGCGAAATCAAACTTGCATCCTTTTCAAGGAGCTTGTACATGGGACTTGCAATTTTTGAGAAGTTTTTGATAAATCGCCTATAAAAACCGGCATACCCCAAAAAGCTCTGAACGCCTTTTACCGAAGTGCGAGGAGGAAGCTTGGAAATAATCTCTATCTTTGCCCAATCAAACTCTATGCCTCACTTGGAAATGTTTTGGCCCAGAATAATACCCTTTTCCACCATGAAGTAACATTTTTCCCAATTTAGCACAAGGTTGGTTTCCTCACATCTTTTGAGAACTTTCCTAAGGTTGTCAAGACAATTCTCAAAGGAATCACCAACTACAGTAAAGTCATCCGTAAACACCTCTAAGAAATCCTCCACCATGTCTGAGAAGATTGATATCATGCACCGTTGAAAGATAGTCGGGCGTTGCATAACCTAAATGGCATTCGGCTAAAGGCAAGGGTCCCAAAAGGGCATGTGAATGTTGTGTTCTCTTGATCCTCTAAGGCGATGTTGATTTGGTTGTAGCCGGATTAGCCATTCAAGAAGCAATAAAATGACCTTTCCGCTAGTCGATCAAGCATTTGATCAATAAAAGGCATATGGAAATGTTCTTTGCAAGTCGCACTATTGAGCTTCCGGCAGTCCATGCAAACTCTCCATACGCTCACCGTCCTTGTTGGGATGAGTCCTTTTTTTGTCGTTTTGAATCACGTTCATGCCTACTTTCTTTGGCACACATTGCACCGGACTCACCCAAGGACTATCGGCAATGGGGTAGAAAACCCCGACATACAACCATTTTATGATTTCTTTCTTCACTACCTCTTGCATGGAAGGGTCCAACCTTCTTTGATGCTCTACACTAGGTTTTCTCTCTTGCTCCCATTATATTTTGTGCTCACAAATTCCGGCAGGAATCCACCGGATATATACTATAGTCCACCCAATGGCGTGTTTGTGCTCCCTGAAGGTGTTCAATAAGTGTTCAACCTACACATCATTCAACAAAGAAGAAACAATAATAGGTAAAGTTTCATTAGAGCCAATAAATTTATACCTTAAGTGCGGTGGAAATGGATTGAGATCAAGTTGTGGTGGCTTGATAATTGAAGTCTTAGCGGGAGGGGTGACTCTATTCTCTATGTCAAGAGAAAGCTTCTTTGGTGCATAAATGTTGGACCCAAGCCCTTCCAATGTTATCCTTCCATGTCTTCAGCATCAAAATTCACCAAAATAGCCGCAAATGCCTCACCAAGGCATTCCTCTTCCAAATTCACCTCGCCTGAATCCTCTACCTCATCAACAACATCAATGACTGAAATATTTTTGTATGCATGTGGCAATTTCATATTCTTACTCGCTTGAAAGGTAACCTCTTCGTCATTAACTCGTAACTTGATCTCATTTCGTTCTGAATCCATGAGTGCTCTCCTGGTAACAAGGAATGGTCTCCCTAAGATGATAGGTATTTCTTTATCAGTAGCACAATCGAGGATAACAAAGTTTGTAGGGAGGAGAAACTTCCCCACTTTCACAAGAACGTCATCAACAATTCCCATCGGTCACTTTATTGAACAGTCGGACATTTGCAACCTCATACTTGTAGGATTAGGCATACCTAGTCTCGCTTGCTTGTAAATAACAAGTGGCATTAAGTTGATTCTATCCCTATTATCACAAAGGGCTCATGAAAAATTGCGCAACCCAATGGTGCACGTAATGGTGAAGGCTCCCGGGTCCTCTTTCTTTTGGACGGTGGTTGTTGAAGTTATGGAACTAACCCGGTGAGTCACATTCACCACTTCATTCTTGGTGGTTCTCTATTTAGTTATAAAATACTTCAAGCACTTAGCAAATCCCGGCATCTCTTGAAATGCTTCCAAAAATGGAATGTTCACCGATAATTGCTTTAGAATTTCATAAAAGTTCTTGAGTTTGCTATCATCAACCTTAGAAAGTCTTTGAGGGAAAGGAGGACGAGGACTAGGAATTGGTGCTAGAGTTTTTAGTGCCTCTATAACCTTTTCCTTAACCTCTTCATGATTCATTTCTTGAATTTTCACCTTCTTCAGGAGTCTTTCAACTTCAACAATAATTGGCACCTCAACTTGTGCCTCGACTTATTTTTCAAAATCTTCCACTTCGACCACTTGTGCATTCTCTCCTTGAAGTATTTTCCGACTTCGAGTTGTGATGACCATACAATGAGAAGCCGGACCACTCCTACTACCTTTGGGTTTGCAATCGTGTCACTTCGGAGCGTGCCTTTATTCTTCATATTTTTCTCTCTTGAAAGATCTCTCATTTGCATCTCCAACTTTTGAATAGATGCGGTGTGAGAACCCACAAGCTCGGTCATATTCTTCATTGAAGTGTATGATCTTTCTTGATTTTGCAATACTTGTTTAAGAATGTTTTCCAACTTGGACTCACTTGAAGAACTTTCCTTCCAATGTGGAGAGTTAGAATATTTCCTCTTTGGTGGAACATAGGGGTCTGAACTCCGATTTGAAAAATTATTTTTGTGGTTGCTCCAATTTACTTGATTTGAACTACCTTGGTCGTTTTGCCACTGTTGGTTGCCTTGCCCTTGCGGGTTGGACCTCTAATGGTTTTGTTGCCGTGAACCTTGGTAGGGTTGTCTTTGATATCCTCCTTGAGAGTTGTTTACATAATCTTCTTCGTGATCCTCATTTGACATGGGTTGCACATCTTCCACAACATTCACCTTTTTTGTTTGTCTTTCGGTGAACATTTACGTCAACACATTGATGTTGGTGGAAAGTCCGACAATTACTTGATCTCTTTCTTGGTTCTCCTTAATCATGTTGGTCAAGGAAGGAGTACCATATGCAATTCCACACATGGTGTCTTCCGAGTGCCAAGCTTGGATGTTCTACCATCTTGTCAAGGACTTGTGTGACCCTTGCAAATGTTTCTTCCATAAAAGATCCATTCGCTGCATTTTTTGCTATGGATTGGTTCATAGAATCCAAGCCCATATAAAACTTCTCCAACAAAATATTATCCGAAAAACCATGATTCGGCGACCTTATCAAGTATAACTTGAATCTATCCCACGATCCATGTAGATGCTCTCCCGATAATTGCTTGAAGAAGAAAATTTTATCCTGGAGCTCAGACTTCTTGCCTTGCGAAAATCATTTTGCTAAGAAAGTTCGGACAAGTTCATGCCAAGTATGGATGAAATTAGGAGGTAGATTTTGGATCCACTGTCTTTCCTCTCCATCTAGAGAGTACTTGAACACCCTCAACCTTAGGGCATCATCTGAGACATGATTCTTCTTGTGCATCACGCACACACCCAAAACAATTCTGAAATGTTGTGCCGGATCATCATCTGTGGAATTTCGGAAAAACCCCTCTGCCTTGAGCATTAGGTTTAGACTGTGTTACACTTTGAAGGTGGTAACATCAACTCTCAGAGGGTCCTAAAGTAAAGCACACGCTATTTAGTAATTTCAAAACCCTATTCCCCAGCAAGGGCGCCAAAATTGGTACGCTCAAATTACACCTAAATAAATGGTGTAAGGCGGTCGATGTCAAATATAATAACCCAACTAGGTTGGGGTCGAATCCCACGAGGAATAGGTGTGAAAAGATTACTTGACTAGTGTAAAACTTGACTTAAGTCGTAATCCTACTCCGTTAGTTTAAAAAGAGAGTATTACAAAAACAACAACATACCCAGTAAAATCCCACTAGTAGGGTATGGGGAGAGTAGAGTATATGCAGACCTTACCCCTACCCCTAAAAGGGTAGAGAAGCTGTTTCCGAGAGACTCTGGACTCAACAGGAGAGACAATAATATCAGAAAAGAAACAAGAGAAAAGGCATGTAACAACAAAATATGCCAGAAAGAAAATAACAACAACGAATAAGTGAAAGGACAATAACACAAAACTATGAAAAACAACAATGTGAACACAGCATAGACAGCTAACAAACCTAAACGAAACTCTATCAGACTACCAGGTACAAAGAGGGAAGAACTCTCGACTACTCCCTAGCCTACCACCTTAATGCTCGACCTCCACATGTTCCTATCAAGAGCCATGTCCTCAGAAATCTGAAGTCGCGCCATGTCCCGCCTGATCATCTCACCCCAATACTTCTTAGGCCGCCCTCTGCATCTTCTCGTACCTGCCAAGGTCAACTGCTCATACCTCCTAACCGGTGCATCTAGGCTTCTCCTCCGCATGTGTCCGAACCATCTAAGCTCCGCTTCCCGCATCTTGTCGTCCACGGGAGCCACACCCACCCTCTCCCGAATAAAAAGAGAGTATTGTGATTGTGAGATATCAGGAAAACTTTTTTTTTACAAGAGTGTAATTAATTCAATTAAGGAAACCAAGGTTGTGTCCCCATCAATGGAATGTAATGCTATCGGTGTTAATATGCAATATTTCTAATGGAAGTTCCTTTGATATGCAAATGGTTCCTAAATGACTACTCAATATTTTCCAATAATGAGGTAGTATTTTATCTTTATGATTTTTTCAAATATAAAAGAGTTACAATTAAGAACAACCAATATTTGTCGAATAAAACCCCCTTATTCCTAAGTGATTCTATTAAACAAGGTTTAAAGCCTTGAATTTTGCTATTCTATTCTACCAAACCCTAGCCCACTTTTCCAAGTAAAGATAGAGTAAAATGGCATTAGTCAATATTTGCAACCACCAACAAGAAATGAATAAATATCAACCAACCATTATATATATATATATATATATTTGCAACCACCAACAAGATATGAATAAATATCAACCAACCATTATATATATATATATATAAAACACCCATTAACATTACATTCATTAGGGTCCACAACTTTAGTATTTAAAACTAGCTACTTATACTAGAATTCAAGAACAAAGCAATAAATAAAATCATAAAGCTTACAAAGATGACAAGATTCTCTCTTCAAAAGCTTCTAAATAATGGTGTATTCAATGCTCTAAGTGTAGCCTCTTTTCCAGACAAGGTGTTCCACAAAAACCCTAGTTATTCTATTTATAATAGGCTAAAAGTCGGAGTCAAAAGTGAAAAAAATGCCCTGCAGATCAAGTCTGCGACTGCAGAATGGGTCGCAGACAGTTTTCGCGGTCTGCATATCTTCACTTTCCTTCGCAGAGGTTGTTACCCAATTCTCTAGTGTTATGTCGCATTTTTTTATGTGGGCCGCATATCCATTTCGCAACCGCATATCGTGCCGCAAAATCATCTTCTCAGAAACTCTTTTTGCATTTGTACGTATGCGGTCCACAAAAGAGTTATGCGACCGCATAATGGATCACAAAATTCACTCTCACAACTGGGTTGGACTTTCTTCACTTTGCGGTCGGTCTGCGGCCTGCACATCGTTTGTGCGGTCGCAAACCTACCGCATTTCTTCTCTTCTACTGGTTTTTGTCATCTTTTCAATGTTCTTGGCTCTCCAAGTCTGGTTATCTTCAAAACACCAAAACTACATAAGAAATGACTTTCAATGCTTTTCTAAAAACGAGCTAAAGTCTATGTAATTAGTACCAAAAATGCCAAAATTCTACGGCACATCACCAAGCTCTTTCCTGTTCATTATAGCGGTGTACTGATCCACGTCCAATCCGCAATCAATAGTGACTGGAAACGGTCGTTCGTAGAATAGAACCCAACAAGAGTCGGGATCGATTACCATAGGGAGTTACAATGGGTGTTAGGAGTATATACTTGACGAGAGTTAATGGATTAACTAAATTTGCACTTCCACAAAAGGTTTTGATTTCTTCTACTTCTCCTTTTACTCTAACAATTGTAAGCTAAGATAAGAATCTAGAAGCAAATGATTGTTTATGGTCTTTTTTCAAATAGTTAAAAAGCCTAGGGATGTGACCATAAGCAAGGTGTTCACTTAATGGGTTAAGTACGTTAATACTTGTTTAGTTTATTGGAGTGTATTATAGCACTCAACTCTACATTACACACTCAATAACTCTCAGTCAAAGAGTGATTTTGTCCAATTTGGATTCCCCAAGTCCAAATGGGTATCAAACAAAATAGTTATATGATCTCAAGTCGGGTTATTACTACTCTAGTTTGAAAACTTTAATTAGGCTAATTAAACTCTCAATTAACCCAATTCCTTGTTAGCCAAGTTATCCTATGCCAGGTCCCGCTTTCTCAAGTAGAGACTAAGTCAAAAAGGCATGAATCGGTATTTGCAATCATTAATTCTAAAATTGAAGAATGAACTAAGCTAAATAATCAATACACACTCATAAACAAGCATTAAATTAAGTACCCATAAGGTTTACTATTGCGGCCAAACGCACACGCAAGTAAACGCAGTCGTCAAGTAATAAAGTTCTAAAAGTCGGATGTCGAACCCATGAGGACTTGTGATTAACTATTAACTAAATTAGATTATCCTAATTATCTAAACAAGTATTAAACCCAAAAGTATTTAATTCTAAACTAATTTAAAAAAACAAAAAAACTAATGAACTTTGAACAAAGGAAGACAAGATTTTTATATTATCAATGTTGTGAAAACGATCTAGGGTTATGGGTTGTCTAACATTCCTTTTGTATTCTTCAATTAAATTTGCTAATTGATTTATCTGGTTTATTGGTTGATAGTGTTAATATTTCTCATAAGAATCCGTCAACTTCTTACTTACCTATTCAAGCTAATCTAATGCCTATATGTCTATGAAAATAGAACTAGCAAGAGCGCATTTATAATTCTTGTAAATCAACCAAGAAAGACAATTAGGTATATGTCTATCCTGACCGCGAATTCGTACCCCGAAGCCCAGGTTCAGGAACTTGCTCTAGTCAATCCTATGTGCAATCTAGAATTTCCACTTTTGAGTTCAATTCTAGATTCGTAAATAATATTTACCTGGAGTTCAAGCAATCAAATAATTAAGCGCGGGATTGAATGAATAAACCAATATGATAAACTAAGAAATCAAAATCAATGTTCGAATAACAATAGTCATGAAAGAACCACAACCCTAGAACATGAAGTTTAGCTCCACAAAGACATGATAGCCAAACAACAAATCATACAAAGAAGCATAAACATTACTCAGTTTTGTGGAAGAAAAGATAAAACCCGGACTCCACGACAGCTCTGATCTTATGTTTTCCTCTCAAAAACGTTCTCCCCCTCCAAAATAAGTTTAGTCCCCCTTTTATATAAATTGGGACCAATTAAGGCCAAAATAACCTTGTTTTGAGCGAAATAGGAAAAAGCCTGCAACGCAAGGTCCAGGCCACCGCGACGCGCTGGCCTTAGCGCTAGAAGTAGTACGTTTTGCCGTTTTCACATTCAAAGTCCTTCTTCACTTAAAATTGTATTTCACCTTCTCATTGTCCTACACTTGGGGGGACAAAATCCCAAAAGGCGTTCCCCCTTTGTCTCCCTTATTCTAATTGATTTATATATCTTTTTTTTCTTTCACGTTTTATCAATTTTGTTCCAAATCTTTTCATCTTCACATCGCTTTATTCCTACACAGTTAAAATATAATATTACGCATAAAACAATATAATTAATACCCAAAAGATGATTGAAAGTAAAGAATGCAAGGCAATAATGGTTAAATATTGCATTTTTGGCCGAACATCAACACCCCACACTTAGACTCTTGCTCGTCCTCGAGTCAACCAATACTTTACTCTATCTTTGAACACTTTATATTTATGCAATTGAGGAACACTGCACCAATGACCATGGTTGATAGCAACAATTAAGCTAGAGCATATGTTCAAACTAATACTTCTTCTTAGCATTCGAGGTGGACACCTGTAGAGTCAGAAGCAGTAAAAGAAAGTAAAACTCGAACAAAACTAAATAAAAGCTTATTTCATAAGAGTAACTAATTTATAAATCCCGGGTAACAACGTCAAAATCTTGTTGGTTCCAAATGCACACACAAGTGTCGCGCCCCCTTTTTTCCTCGCTGTAACGACCCAGTCGGTCGTTACGTAGAACCTGCATTATAATTACTATGTTTTCCTTGTCATAGCTTGGTTATACTATTTATGATGTGTTAGAGTTGGTATGCTTGGAATCGGAATGGTTGTAGTGAGAGTTTAGTCATTTAGTCTCTAAAAATAGCCTTATAGTTGGAAAGTCAACTGAGAGTTGACTTATTGGTAAACGACCTTGGAATGTGGATTTTATGGTTCGGATAGCTTCGTTAGGTGATTTGGAACTTATGAGTGTGTTCGAAATATTTTTGTGATGTCCGGTGTATAATTAGGCTTGAATTGGCGAAAGTTAGTTTTTGGCGATTTCCGATCGACAGTGGAAAATAGGCTATCGGGGTCGGAATGGAATTCCCAAAAGTTGGAATAGGTTTGAATGTCATTTTGGATATGTCTGCAAAATTTCGGGTCAATCGGAGTTGTTTTGGATAGTTTCGGCATTGTTGGTGGATTTTAGAAATTTTAAAGTTTTTAGGCTTGAATCCGACGTGATTTTGGTGTTTTAATGTTATTTTTAGTGTTTTGAGGGTGCAACAAAGTTTGAATAATCATATATGATGTGTTGGTATGTTTGGTTGGGGTCTCGAGGGACTCGGGATGGTTTTGAGTGGTTAACGGGGAGTTTGGAGTGCTTGTGTTGCTGCTGAAGTTGCTGGTGCTGGTGTAACCGCACCTGCGGATGGGTCATCGCAGGTGTGGGACCACAGGAGCACAAAAGGCTCCACAGGTACGAGTGTTGGCCAGCTCAGGGAAAAGGTCGCAGATGCGGACACTTGACCGCACCTGCGAAGTCGCAGGTGCGGAAGTGGAGCCGCAGGTGCGGGAATTTTCCGGTTTAATGAGAAACTGCAGGTGCGGACTGCAGGTGCAAGATTTGGGGCTGGAGGTGCGAAAAGCCTGGGCAGAAAGTATAAAAAAGAGACTTTACGAATTTTAACCCTTTTTCCACCATTGATGTGCGTGTTTCGAGGTTTTTGAGAGATTTTGAAGAGGGAAACATTGGTGTATCATTGAGGTAAGCTTTTTGGACTCATTAACTCGATTATAGGTGATTAAAGACCTTATTATCAGTTTTTAATTCATGAAACTCAGTAGAAAAGATGGGATTAGGGCCTAAGATTATGAGACCTTTAGGGGATGATTTGAGGGGTCAAACAAACTCCGATTTTAGCATTCTTTATATGTACAGACTCGTGAGATGATGAAGAACATTTTGGTATAAAATTTGTCGTGTTCCGAGGCGCAGTCCCGGGGGTCGGGTTTTGGCTAAATTCGGGTTTTATGCTAAAATTGGTATTTTCAATTGGAATTCATTTCTTTAGCATAATTTGATGATAAAAATCTGATCATGGTAATTTGGAGCATTCAGAAGTTGATACGAGAGGCAAGCTGGTTGCAGAGTAGCTTTTCGGGCTAGTTTGAGGTAAGTAATGTCTTTAAATCTTGTCCTGAGGGTATGAAACCCCGGACTTGCACCCTTTCACGGGTTTTGGATTGCACAAATCGGGAATGTGGAAATATATCCCTTTTTAGGCGACTATTAAGTTGCGAAACCACTTTTAAAGCTTATGCTTAATAGTATTGATATATTTTTTATATACTTGGGCTGTAAGCCATGTTTGGGGCCTAGTGCCGATCTGTTTAACCCCTTGGGGATGTTTTACATGTTTTCCTCACTTTGAAAGTATGATTTTACACTCAGTCTTTTCTGTGAAATTGTTGACACTCCTATTTGATTATATTACTATTTCTTGAAATGAAATACTATTTTGGGTCGAGAACCCCGATTTTATTCATGGTCCGAGTGGCATGCTGAGAGTTTCTGACTGAGTGTGGCCCAGGGCCAATGTTGTGAGGATGTTATGATATGAGAGAGGTCGAGTGCCTGAGAGTGATTTATGCCATGATGTGTCTTGTTTATAGCGCTTGGGTTGTAGGAGCCCCTCCGGAGTCTGTACACACCCCCAGTGAGCGCAGGTACCTACTGAGTGCGAGTGCCGAGTGATGAGTGATTAGGAGGCATGAGTGACAGTGAGGTTGCCCGCGGGCCTGATACTGAGTGATGGTGAGGTGCTGAGGGCAATTGATACTGAGTGATGATTATGGCTCGAGGGGCAGTTTTGCGATGATATTTCACTGAGTTTTGACTATGATTCGCTTAATTTTTCGAACTGATTTTTACTGAGAGTTTTACTGAGATATATTGACAACATACTTGTTTTTTAAAGGATTTTATGGTAACTGGTTTTCGAACTTATGTATTTGATGTATACTTTATGGAGACTTGATGTTTACTGTTTTGTGGATTGGTGTATCTGTGATGTGTGTTTCTTATTTCTCAGATTGTGATTTATTTTCATAACTACTGAGTTGGCGTACTCATCATTACTCCCTGCACATCTGTGTGCAGATCCAGGTACTGGTTCGGGGCAGTGGTCGTCCGAGCTCGTTATCAGCAGCTTACGGGATTTCGAGGTAGGTGTCCAGCGTCAGCAGCTTCTCCATTTTCCTTCTTCATATAGTATTAGTATTTGATTCATAGACGTTTATTAAGACATTAGTAGAGTTAGTTTATACCTTAGATGCTCATGATCATTGACTTCGGTCTTGAGAGAATTGTTAAGACTATTAAATTAATATTATTGGGGCGTAAAGACTTAAAGAAATTATTTTATATTATGTTTGCTGTTTATTATTGATTTTTGAGAATATATCTTAAAACAAGTGAGTAGTTATGTGATGGTTGGCTAGCCTAGTTCCACGATAGGCGCCATCACGACCTGTTAGGATTTGGGGTCGTGACAAGTTGGTATCAGAGCTCTAGGTTACATAGGACTCAACGGTCATGAGGAGGTTCAGTAGAGTCTTGTGGATCGGTACGCAGACGTCTATACTTATCTTCGAGAGGCTACAGAACTCTTAGGAAAAATCTCATTTTCTTGAACTCTTTCGTGCCAATCTATTGATTCTTGAAATCTAAACTCATGTTGTTTCATTCTCTCACAGATGGTGAGGACAAGCAATACCGATCAGGGTGACCAGAAACCAGCCATACCCACAAGGGGTCGGGGCCGTGGTGGAGTTAGGGCACCAGCCCGCGTAGCAGCCGGGACAGTACCACAGGATCCCCTTATCATTTAGGATCAGGTTCCTGACCGAGGGTGCTCCAGCGGGACAGGCTCAGGCACCGACAGTGCCTATTGTTATTCCGGGTCTTCAGGAGACTCTTGCTCAGATATTGACGTTGTGTACCAGTTTAGCTCAGGCAGTTGCTATGTCTACTACTTCCACTGCAGCTTAGGCCGAGGTAGGCATTCAGATTCCAGCTGCCCGAACACCTGATCAGGTTGTACAGGGTATTCAGGAACCGGGGGTAGTCCCATCCCAGCTGGTTTCCCCAGTTCAGGACTTTGTGGTTCCAGCTATGCCCGAGGATGAGTAGCGTAGGCTAGAGACGTTCAGTAGACTTCAGCCTTCGACTTTTAGCAGCACAGAAGGTGAGGATGCCCAAGGTTTTCTGGATAAGTGCCAGAGGATACTACGTACTGCGGGTATTTTAGAGACCAGTGGGGTCTCGTTTGCTACATTTCAATTTGTTGGTGATGCTTTCACTTGGTGGGAGGCATTCGAGAGGCGTAGGTCGGTTGGTTCAGCACCTCTCACCTGACAGCAGCTCTCCACGATCTTTTTGGAGAAGTATGTTCCTCAGTCCCACAGAGAGGAGCAACGCAGGCAGTTTGAGCAGCTGCGCCAGGGAGAGTTGTCAGTTACTCAGTACGAGATGAGGTTTTCCGAGTTGGCTAGACATGCTTCTGAGTTTTTCCCTACTAATAGGGAGAGGATTATGAGGTTTGTAGATGGTCTTACTTATCAGCTTCGCATTTTGATGACCAGGGAGAGAGTGTCTGGAGCTACATTTGAACAGGTAGTTGACATTGCTCAGGACATTGAGTCGGTTCGCAGGTAGGAGCGTGAGGAGAGAGATACAAAGAGGCTTTGGGGATCAGGTAGCTTCAGTAGTGCCCCTTCTAGAGGGCAGTTTCAGCACAACAGAGGTCGTCCATTTAGACCTCCACAACCAGTTCACCCAGCTTACACTGGTGCATATTCGGGGTAGGGTCCTTGCAGTTCTCATCAGGGACGTTCATCTTTTAGTGCCCTTCCCGCTCAGAGCTCCTCTAGAGCATCATCATATCAGGGTTCTTCTATGCACGGTTCGTCCGACGGTTTTCATGGTGGACGAGGTTCTCTTCAGTCCCCATCTTCAGCTCCAGGTGGTTGTTTTGAGTGTGGAGAGTTCGTACATGAGTGGAGGCAGTGTCCTCGTCGTGATAGTAGTTCATCTCAACAGAGGGTTCAGCCCTCGACTTCAGCCCCAGTCCCTTCACCACCTACCCAGGCAGCCAGGGGTGGTGGTCAGGCAACTAGAGGCCGCCCTAGAGGGGGAGGTCAAGCAGGTGGAGGCCAGCCACATATTTATGCACTTCCGGCTAGAACTGATGCTATGGCCTCAGATGCGGTGATTACATGTACTATCTCAGTTTGTCACACTGATGCTTTGGCTTTATTTGACCCTGCTTCCACGTACTCTTATGTCTCATCCTAGTTTGCTCACTTTCTGAATATGCCCCGTGATTCTTTAGTTACGTCTGTTCATGTTTCGACTCCGGTGGGCGATACTATTATTGTGGACCATGTTTATCAGTCGTGTCTTATATCTATTGGGGGTCTGGAGACCTGAGTGGACTTTAAGTTACTCAGTATGGTTGATTTTGATGTTATTCTGGTCATGGATTGGTCATCCCCATGTCATGCTATTCTTGATTGTCACGCTAAGACCGTGACCCTAGTTATGCCCGGAGTTCCGAGAGTTGAGTGGAGAGGGTCTATAGAGCATGTGCCTAGAAGATTGATTTATTATTTGAAGGCTCAACGTATGGTTGAGAAAGGGTGTGAGTCTTATCTTGCTTTTGTGAGGGACGTTAGTAGTGAGACTCCTTCTGTTGATTCTGTTCCTGTGGTCCATGATTTTCCGGACGTATTTCCCCCAGACCTGCCAGGCATGCCACCTGACAAGAATATTGATTTTGGTATTGACCTAGTGCCAGACACCCAACGTATCTCTATTCCACCTTACCGCATGGCACCAGCCGAGTTGAAAGAATTGAAAGAGCGGCTTCAGGAACTCCTAGATAAGGGGTTCATTCGGCCTAGTGTGTCACCTTGGGGTGCACCAGTGTTGTTTGTGAAAAAGAAAGATGGCTCCATGCATATGTGTATTGATTATAGGCAGCTGAATAAGGTTACAGTGAAGAACCGGTATCCTTTGCCTTGTATTGATGACTTGTTTGATCAGCTTCAGGGAGCTAGGGTGTTCTCCAAGATTGACTTGAGGTCTGGATACCATATGTTGAAGATTCGGGATTCTGACATTCCGAAGACTGCTTTAAGGACCATATATGGTCATTATGAATTTCTGGTTATGTCATTTGGGCTGACCAATGCCCCAGCCGCGTTCATGCAATTGATGAACAGTGTAATTCAGCCTTACCTTGATTCGTTCGTCATTATGTTCATTGATGAAATCCTTGTTTATTCTCGTAGCTAGGAAGAGCATGCTCAGCATTTGAGGATTGTGTTACAGTGGTTGAGGGAGGAGAAGCTTTATGCAAAATTCTCCAAGTGTGAGTTTTGTCTTGGTTCGGTAGCTTTCTTGGGGCACGTGGTGTCTAAAGAGGGTATTCAGGTTGATCCAACGAAGATTGAGGCGGTGCAGAGTTGGCCAAGGCCGTCCTCAGCTATAGAGATCGGGAGTTTCCTTGGTTTGGTGGGATATTACCGTCGCTTTGTGGAAGGATTCTCTTCTATTGCTTCACCATTGACCAGATTGACCTAGAAAGGTGCTCCATTTAGATGGTCTGATGAGTGTGAGGAGAGCTTTCAGAAGCTCAAGTCAGCATTGACCACAGCTCCGGTACTAGTTTTGCCTACTGGTTCGGGTTCTTATACAATCTATTGTGATGCTTCTAGAGTTGGTTTGGGAGCGATTTGATGCAGGACGGTAGGGTGATTGCCTACGCGTCGAGACAGTTGAAGGTGCACGAGAAGAATTATCCAGTGCACGATCTTGAGTTAGCTGCCATTGTTCATGCCTAATTTGGCGCCATTATTTGTATGGGGTACAGTGTGAGCTTTTCACTGATCATCGTAGTTTGCAGTATCTGCTGAGGCAGAAGAATTTGATTTTGCGGTAGAGGAGATGGTTAGAGGTTCTCAAGGATTATGACCTTACTATTTTGTACCATCCGGGGAAGGCCAAGGTAGTGGCCGATGCCTTGAGTCGAAGAGCCGAGAGTTTAGGGAGTCTAGCTTACCTTTCAGCAGCAGAGTGACCTTTAGCACTTGATGTTCAGGCTTCAGCGGGTCAGTTAGTAAGATTGGATTTTTCAAACCCTCCGCGGGTATTAGCTAGCATGGCTTCCCGGTCTTCTCTTTATGATCAGATTAGAGCTCGGCAGTATGTTGATCCGGATTTGTTAGTACTTCAGGATAGGGTCCGTCGGGATGATGCCAGGGATGTGACTATTGATGATGACGGTGTTATGAGGATGCAGGGCCATATTTGAGTGCCCAATGTGGATGGGCTTCGAGAGTTGATATTAGCAGAGGACCACAGCTCGCGATATTCCATCCATCCGGGTGCCGCGAAGATGTATCAGGACTTGAGACGGCATTATTGGTGGAGGCGGATGAAGAGAGATATTGTTGAGTATGTAGCACGGTGTCTCAACTGCCAGCAGGTTAAGTATGAGCACCAGAGACCAGGTGGATTACTTCAGAGGTTAGATATTCCGGAGTGGAAGTGGGAGCGAATTACTATGGACTTTGTAGTTGGGCTTCCATGGACTTCGAAGGGTTTTGATGCTATTTTGGTCATTGTGGATAGATTGACCAAGTCCGCGCACTTCATTCCTGTCAGCACTACTTACACTTCAGGGCGGTTATCTGGTATTTACATTAGGGAGATTGTCCGGTTGCATGGAGTTCCAGTTTCTATCATTTCTGACAGAGGTACTCAGTTCACATCTCAGTTTTGGAAGGCCGTGCAGAGAGGTATGGGTACTCAGGTAGAATTGAGTACTGCATTTCATCCTCAGACCAACGGGCAGTCGGAACGGACTATTCAGATTTTGGAGGACATGTTACGTGCTTGTGTGATTGATTTTGGTGGTTCATGGGATCAGTTTCTGCCACTAGCGGAGTTTGCATATAATAACAGCTACCAGTTCAGTATTCAGATGGCCCCGTATGAGGCTTTATATGGTAGGAGGTGTAGATCTCCGGTTGGTTGGTTCGGGCCTGGTGAGGCTAGGCTATTGGGCACAGATTTGATTCAGGATGCGTTGGAGAAGATGAAGTTGATTTAGGAACGACTTCGCACAACGCAATCTAGGAAGAAGAGTTATGCAGACCGGAAGGTCCGGGATGTGTCTTTTATGGAAGGTGATAAGGTACTGCTGAAGGTATCACCCATTAAGGGTGTTATGAGGTCCAAAAAGAGAGGAAAGTTGAGTCCTCGGTTTATTGGTCCTTTTGACACTACTTGAAAATGAGCCTATTAGAACAGCTGGTCAACTGTTGCAACAGACAGGTAAACCATTGCAATAGGGTTATTGGAACGGTTCAGCAATCGTTACATACTCTGCCGTGCCAATAGACTTAAAGTAACGGTTCGTGCAACGGTTATCAAAACCGTTCCTTAAGGGGGTCTATTGCAACGGTTGTTCCCCATGTCTGAAGCAACGAGAATTTCTTTCTAGTGTAACGGTTCAAAACCGTTACCATAGAGTTTATAGCAACGGTTGACAACCGTTACCATATAAGTTAATGCAACAGTTATGTAAGCTATGGCAACGTTTATTCTAATGGTTTCATTACACTACTGTAACGGTTTTATTTCTTTGGCAATGGTTTTAACTACCTATTGTATCAAATTGTTGCACATTTTGGAACGATTTTGTCATCCAAATGTAACGGTTTGAAAGACCTGTTGGAACAGTTCTTTTAGACTATTTTGAACAATTTGCAAGACCTATTGGAACGGTTTGCAAGACCTATTGGAACGGTCCTAGCAAACTATTATGCCCTTGCTGTAAATGAATATTTAGATGTATAATAATTTGTAATAACCTGAAATTTATATAAAAAGATAAAACACTTCATAGTCTATATTGTCTCCAAAAAACCAAAATATTTTAACCCAATCACATAAGTTTTACATTTGAACACTTCAAGAGTTAGAGTAAGTTTCAAATGTTGATAACAAAAGATTCCTAGAACATACACAACAATTAAAATGTTGATAGCAAAAGATTCCTAGAACATAGACAACAATTCAAAGTTCTTAAGTAAGGTCTAGATCTTCACAATCTCCATATTCCCTTTCTTCAATTGCTCTACCTACAAAAGAAGATAAAATAAGTCATTATCCTTCAAAGTATCATAATAATAGATTAATTATATATTGTTTTCACACATTGGGACAGGAAGACTGAGAATCATAACTAAGAAAAACAAAGACATGGATTCCACATTCTTGGTTGTCACGCCAACAAACAAAGACATGGCTTCCACATTTTGCTTAAGGTATATACAAGAACTCTATACTTAACATACCTCTCAATGCTGACCAAACAAAGAGGGACTCAAAACAGGACTGGAAGACACACGCAAAGAGCAGCAAAATATCATACGACTTGGCTCAATTCTGGAGCAATGTGGTCATGGTAATTGCGTGGCAATACAAGAGAACACATGAAGACACAGATGCTAAGCTGAACACTAGGAACAACATTTATCACACAGGGCATAGGGCTGAGGATACACATGGTCAGGTCACACACGAAATAGGGACACAACAACATTGTACTACAATGGTGAAGTGCATGGCTAATTCTGGATATCCAGGAGATATGGGAGTGGTTTCTTGGTTTCTCTTAGCCAAAAACAATACAAATCATCAGGTTACATGGTCTGGAAGGAATTCATGGGACACAAGCTACTGGAATCACCAAGAGGATGCAACAAGACTTTTCTTTCTACATTTCAGTAGGCTAGGATTGAAATTAATAGTTTTGTTAGTTAAATTCTTAGTCTATCATTATGTAATATCAAGGATGAGTCTCACTCACTCAAACTTGGCAATAGGGCTCATGTATTTATGCATTGCTGATCACATCTATAATGTTGTCACGCCAACATAAATGAGAAACTCATATCACAACCACCCAAAAAATTGAACTGAAGCTATCAGCTATATAGCCTCTTCAATGTACTTCAAACATTAAAGCTGCAAGTGCTTTTCAATTTGCACAACACTAACCACATTTTCCAGCATAAAGTTCAAGAAACTACTACTATTACTTCTTGTTCAACAAATAAAAGGTACTATTCAGAGAACACAATATTTTTCCAAAACCATGTGGCAAACACAATATTACATTACAATTCTCATGTCGCACTTACTGTTGCACAAAACACAATATTACATTACAATTCTCATGCCGCACTTACTGTTGCACCAAACACAATATTTTTCCAAAACCATGTGGCAAAACCCGACTCTAGTCCAGCTTACCCGTGTGATATTGGACAACAAATTCTAGGTAAAAACAAGTTCATCCCAGATCAAAATTTCCTAACTACTACTACTTAAATATCTTAAATATTCTTTTTGGTGTGAAGCAGAAGGAGGAGAAGAAGAAAGAAAGAAACAAACAAAGATAGACGTACTGACCTTGATTATTACTCCCAGTAGATAGACAATTGATTAGTTGCCCAGCAGCTTGTTGCGCAGAGGAAGCTTCTCCAGGTGAACGAGCATTGAAACCTAGCATGCTGGGATCAACCCGTAAATCTGGACTCAGTTGCTTCAGTTGTGAAATGATCTTAACTGCAACTTGTAGTTCCATGGCATCTTTCTGTGCATTGAAGTTTTCCTGCAATCTTTGTAGCATCCTTTCTTCCATTTCCTCTAATTTTTGCTGCATCACCTCTGAGGGTCCAAAATCTCCCACTTTTCTTTTTAAGGAAGTCTTGGTAACCCCACGTCCATACAATCTTAGGCGACCTAGATGCTCAGGTACCATGACCGATGCAAATGCGTCAATTGATTGACTGTCATCTTCAATTTGATGTGGTCTGAAAGAATTCAAACAAATTTAGCAATACCAACTTCTCGTTTAAAACTTAATTTACTGATAATAGTTAAACATCATTATCTAACTAGACTTGGCCATCTTACTAACTTCCTTTTAAGAAAAATAGAACAGAGAGAGAGCAGTGGTAGAAAAGCAACAGAAGGATGAGGGAAGAAGAAGAAGAAGAAGAAGAAGAAGAAACAAAGAAAAGAAAAGAAGGGGTGTAACATATGGAGTACGTACTGACCTTGATTGTTACTCCCAGTAGATAGACGATTGTTGCATAGCAGCTTGTTGTGCTGAGGAAGCTTCTCCAGGTGAACAAGCACTGAAAGCTCAACTTTTTGTGATTCTCTGTATTGGTTTCGGACATTTTCTACAAACAAATAAATCAATCAATCAGTTACTTTAAAACTTAGACTTTTGTGACCAATTACTTTGAAATTAGACCTTTTTGTCTAACACAAAAGCCTATAAATAAGTAAAACACTCTTTTTCCTAACAAGTTTTCCTACAGTAAAATGAAGCAAGCTGCAAATAAATGTAAACATAACCATAAAATTTGTTGCCTTTTGATATTGAACAAGAATTACTAGTAGCATTGTGCTACATAAATATGTTTCTCTCTCCCATTTACTAGCTTTACAGATGGGGAATCTAGTGATATGAGTTGGATATGTGAGGTTTTAAACATAAAAATTAGCAAAATTGCTTCAAAAGAAGTTGCAGAGTGTAAATGGTTAAGTGGTGTAATATTTTATGTGCTTAGTTTAATCCCTTTATTTTGGGCTTAGCATTTCATTTTATTTTATGTATAGTAAGATTGCATATTTGAACTTAGTAAAAGCAAATTTTATGCATTACAATAGTGTATAATTTTCACTGTCACAGAATCCAAATGCCGGTCAGAACGAATACAGAGAAAAAAAAGGCATTGGGAGAGGAACCAAAAGGATGTGACCTTGGTGGAAATGGGGCACTAAGTTGCAAGGGAGAAATGCCTCTCTGAATGAATAAAACCAAATATTGATACCACTATTGCACCAACAATCGCAAATTGCCACAGAGAATACGCAACTAAATTCTGTTCGACTAATCATGTACTACACTTTGGAGACAACATGACCAATAAGTTTTAATGTTGAAAGGAATTATTAAATTGCCGATACAACCACCGAGTAGCTTCAACTCCTGTCTTAATATCAGGTTCTCTCCTTATCCCCATACAGTTTCACTAACTAAAAATAAGACAGATAACGAAATGACAGACGCTACAACACCACACAATGGAGTAAACCAAATATAACGTAAGCGCGGCAATATTATCCAGGGACATTAATGGTGAATAACTCTTGCAACAAAGAAGAGAAATATGACAAGCCTACTTGCTACTACTAGGCTGGCATTCTATCGAACATTGGAGGTACATGACATACTCCATTAAGCTCAATTTTAACCTCAACAAATGAGCAACTCACCTATTGCACATCAAAATCGATCACATAACAAAGTATAGTTAAAAACCTATTTACCCACACAATGGCACCCTCAAAATCTAATATTAACCTAGAGATACATTCACCCACTTAGATGAGAAATTTCACCAAAACTCGGTAACATTGCCAATTTGAGAAAACATATACAAACACGAGGCTCTCTTAAACTGAGTGTTAACTAGAACGCATAACAGAGCAGTGCCAAACAAGCTTCGGAATAAAAATGAAAACAAAAGGAATTGCAAAAAAGAAACTACATACATCCAATGAGAATTTGTGATCAATATATGGACAGGTCTTTGCTCCTTTAATAGGTGACTCAAGTACTTCCATTCATTTTAAAACTTTCATTCTTTTCCTAGTTCCTAATTATTTGCAAATAACTGACAAACAAAATGGGAACTGACACGAATGGGGAGAAAACTATCCTAATGTCTTTTGTAATTTCCCCTATCTTGTTTTTCTTAAAAGAAATTAAGCATATATAGTTCTACAATCTAAAGAGTGTCAACTATAAGAAACAAACATGAATCAACAAATGAAGCGAAATGCAAAATGATACTTTTTCATCTCTTTAATCTACTATTAATGAACTAGTAGGCACAATCAACAAGAGAAAGCACCAATTTCAACAAACCTGCAAAAGCTAATTTGAAGGTATATTCTTAAACTTCAAAGACTCCCTTTTTTGATAAAAGAAGCAATGAGTTGGACTTACCTTGAATCTGACCCACTTAGAAGAAGCAATGAGGAACGGGATCTAATAGATAGAAGAAACTTTGGTTGAGTGTCCCTTTTTTTCTATTTCTTGGCATCAAACTCTCGTCTGGATCTTCTGTCTTTCAAGTAGTATGAACGACCAAATCGAAACTCTAACTGAAAATTTTTAAAAATCTCAATCACGCCCAAAAAGTATGAGCGCAAATTGGTTCTCATCTTTAATTTATGGAATTTGGCTGTGGGTTAAGGTTTAATTCCATAAAGAATCCTTCTTTTTGCCTAATAAGATTTGGGTATTCTTTGGGCTTATGTTTGCCGAGAGATAATGGAATGTTCTAGTCAAATTGTTTATTTTGCCTAACTTTTCGGTTAAAAGCTAAATAATTGTTATTACATAAAAAATGTTAACTAATAAGTAAAGAAAAAAATAGAATGTAAAAGAAGAGAGGTTTTGGGCGGGATTCACGAAAATTAGAGAGGTGTTTGGGCGGGTTTCAAGAAATTTGAGGAGGGGGGGTGAGATTAGGAGGGAACTAATAACCGTTCCCATTGATTTCTTCTTCCAGGATTCGTTGCAATAGATATGCCTATTGGAACGGTTCAGATAAACGTTACAAAACCAGACATCTATAGGAACGGTTCCTACTCTAACGTAACGGTTTTATAGTCAAAGTGTGCTGGTAGTACCCATGTCTTATTGCAACGGTTACAACCGTTGCAATAACCCATCTATAGTAACGGTTTTTGAACCGTTGCAAAAATATCCGTTGCAATAGGCCTATTTTCTTGTAGTGTGAGGTGCTTCAGAAGGTTGGAGAAGTGGCTTATAGACTTGCTTTGCCACCCAACTTGTTGAGTGTTCATCCGGTATTTCATGTATCGATGCTCAGGAAATATGTTGGTGACCCGTCTCATGTGTTAGATTTCAGCACAGTTCAGCTCGAGGGTGATATGTCATATGAGGTAGATCCAGTAGCAATTTTGGACCGTCGGGTCAGAAAGTTGAGGTCTAAGAATATAGCTTCAGTGAAGGTACAGTAGAGAGGTCAGCCAGTGGAAGAGGCTACTTGGGAGACCTAGTGGAAGATGCAGAGCATAGATCCTCACTTATTTGAGACTCCAAGTATGTTTCTAGACTCGTTCGAGGACGAACGTTTGTTTAAGAGGGGGAGAATGTAACGACCCGGTCGGTCGTTACGTAGAACTTGCATTATAATTACTGTTTTTGCCTTGTCATAGCTTAGTTATACTGTTTATGATGTGTTAGAGTTGGTAGGCTTGGAATCGGAATGATTGTAGTGAAAGTTTAATCATTTAGTCTCTAAAAATAGCCTTATAGTTGGAAAAGTCAACTGAGAGTTGACTTATTGGTAAACGACCTCGGAATGCGTATTTTATGGTTCGAATAGCTTCGTTAGGTGATTTGGGACTTAGGAGTGTGTTCGGAATATTTTTGTGATGTCCGGTGTAGAATTAGGCTTGAAGTGGCGAAAGTTAGTTTTTGGTGATTTCCCGTCGGCAGTGGAAAATAGGCTATCGGGGTCGGAATGGAATTTCCGGAAGTTGGAGTAGGTTCGTAAAGTCATTTTGGATATCTCTGCAAACTTTCGGGTCAATCAGAGTTGTTTTGGATAATTTCGGCATCGTTGGTGGATTTTAGAAATTTCAAAGTTCTTAGGCTTGAATCCGATGTGATTTTGGTGTTTTATGTTATCTTTAGTGTTTTGAGGGTGAAACTAAGTTTGAATAATCATATGTGTTGTGTTGGTATGTTTGGTTGGGGTCCCGAGGGGCTCGAGATGGTTTTGAGTGGTTAACGGGGAGTTTGGAGTGCTTGTGTTGTTGCTGAAGTTGTTGGTGCTGGTGTAACCGCACCTGCGGATGGTTCATCACAGGTGCGGGCCCTCAAGAGCGCAAAAGGCTCTGCAGGTACGTGTTTTGGCCCACTCAGGGAAAAGGTCGCAGATGCGGACACTTGACCGCACCTGCGAAGTCGCAGGTGCGGAAGTGGAGCCGCAGGTGCGGGAATTTGCCGATTTAATGAAAAACCGTAGGTGCGAGATTTGGGGCCGCAGGTGCGAAAAACCTAGGAAGAAAGAATAAAAAGAGACTTCGTGGATTTTAACCCTTTTTCCACCATTGTTATGCGAGTTCCGAGGTTTTTGAAGAGGGAAACATTGGTGCATCATTGAGGTAAGCTTTTTGGACTCATTAACTCGATTATAGATGATTAAAGACCTTATTATCAGTGTTTAATTCATGAAAATCAGTAGAAAATATGGGATTAGGGCTTAAGATTTTGAAACCTTTAGGGGATAATTTGTGGGGTCAAATGAACTCCGATTTTAGCGTTCTTTATATGTACGGACTCGTGAGATGATGAAGAACCTTTGGTATAAAATTTGTCGAGTTCCGAGATACGGGCCCGTGGATCGAGTTTTGATTAAATTCGGGTTTTAGGCTAAAATTGGTACTTTTCAATTGGAATTCATTCCGTTAGCATAATTTGATGATAAAAATTTGATCTTGGTAGATTTGGAGCATTCGGAAGTTGATACGAGAGGCAAGCGGGTTGCAGAGTTGCTTTTCGGGCTAGTTTGAGGTAAGTAATATCTTTAAATCCTGTCCTGAGGGTATGAAACCCCGGACTTGCACCCTTTCACGGGTTTTGGATTTCACAAATTGGGAACGAGGAAATATATCCCTTTTAGGCGACTATTGAGTTGCGAAACCACTTTTAAAGCTTATGCTTAATAGTATTGATATATTTTTGATATACTTGGGTTGTAATCCATGTTTGGGGCCTAGTGCCGATCTGTTTAACCCCTTGGGGGCTGTTTTACATGTTTTCCTCACTTTGAAACTATGATTTTACACTCAGTCTTTTCTGTGAAATTGTTGACACTCCTATTTGATGATATTACTATTTCTTGAAATGAAATACTATTTTGGATCGAACCCCGATTTTATTCATGGCCCAAGTGGCATGCTGAGAGTGTCTGACTGAGTGTGGCCGAGGGCCAATGTTGTGAGGATGTTATGATATGAGAGAGGTCGAGTGCCTAAGAGTGATTTATGCCATAATGTGGATTGTTTATAGTGCTTGGGATGTAGGAGCTCCTCTGGAGTCTGTACACACCCCTAGTGAGCGGAGGTACCTACTGAGTGCGAGTGTCGAGTGATGAGTGATTGGGAGGCATGAGTGACAGTGAGGTTTCCCGTGGGGCTAATACTGGGTGATGGTGAGGTGATGAGGGCAATTGATACTGAGTGATGATTATGGCCCGAGGGGCAGTTTTACGATGATATTTCACTGAGTTTTGACTATGATTCGCTTCATTTTTCGAACTAATTTTTACTGAGAGTTTTACTAAGATATATTGACAACATACTTGTTTTTCAAAGGATTTTATGGAAACTGGTTTTCGAACTTATGTATTTGATGTATACTTTATGGAGACTTGATGTTTACTGTTTTGTGGATTGGTGTATTGTGCTGTGTGATTCTTATTTTTCAGACTGTGATTTATTTTCATTACTACTGAGTTGGCGTGCTCATCATTACTCCCTGCACATCTGTGTGCAGATCGAGGTACTGGTTCGGAGCAGTAGTCGTCCAAGCTCGTTATCAGCAGCTTACGGGATTTTGAGGTAGTTGTCCAACGTCCGCAGCTTCTCCATTTCCCTTCTTCATATAGTATTAGTATTTGATTCATAGACGTTTATTAAGACATTAGTAGAGTTAGTTTATACCTTAGATGCTCATGATAATTGACTCCGGTCTTGGGAGAATGGTTTAGACTATTAGATTAATATTATTGGGGCGTAAAGACTTAAATATATTATTTTATATTCTGTTTGCTGTTTATTATTGATTTTTGAGAATATATCTTAAAACAAGTGAGTAGTTACGTGATGGTTGGCTAGCCTAGTTCCACGATAGGCTCCATCACGACCTGTTAGGATTTGGGGTCGTGACACTCGCGGAGTCCGGGGTTTCGACATTATTGGGACAACTCGTTTCCTTTTTGAAAAGGGTACAAGAAGTTGAAGAGTCGCCACCTAACGTATTAAGGTGCGTTAGGGCACCTATTGCAAGTAACTCATGAAACCGGTTTGCGTTACCAGAGATTGGGTAAGGGCTTGAAATAACCTTGAGGGGAAGGTGGTAGGCACCCCTCTAGGTCTAAAACGGTGAGTCCCGACCAAACTTACTTTTGTGAATTAGTCATTTAATAGATAAGCGGTCTAAGCAAATATATGTAAAGAATAACGAATTTTAACAGATAGGCAATCTAAGCACACATAAAGTAAAGGAGTTTTGACAGATGCAGTCTAAGCACACATATGTATAAGGATAGGGAAGTCCTAGGTTTATTAGCCTATAGGATTACATCTGTACAATGCCCGGTAATCCTCCTCAACTAGAGGGGCTACACGTGGCATTAACACACAGGTCGTCATATCCTTTCACTACCCAATTACCCTCCCTTAGTGGTTATATAAGAGATTTTAATTAACAAACTCTAAGCGTGATTTAACCGTCCCTTCCTTGTGGTCCTGAAGGTGTTTAGGACCTCTAATTTTAGGGCGGTTCTAGACTCTCCAAAGGTGATTAGAAAGGGAAAATCTAAGCAACAACAAAGAACAGATAGGACTGTCAAGTACGAAGACAATTAGAAGGCTCATGTTTACCTCCACACATAAACCGATGAGCACCACGTCTCAAACAACAGGTTTTAGAGAATTTCAGAAAAGGTCCTAGAACAGGATATCTACGTAAGCATCACAAACATAGAACATGCAACATTGTTTTAAAACGATGTGATATAAACCTAATCAGTTTGCCTACTGATTTTAGAACCTGTTAAACCTAGGCAGTTTCACAAACAAGCAGAGCACAATTTCACAGTTTTTGTAAGGCCTTAATTAGCTAAGGCTTGCCTAGGCGTGGACCTGTAATACCCGATAAGCATGCAATCAGGATTCTGGGAATTAGTTAAAACAACTTGAATTTATTAAGTCCTATAGGCATGCTGATCTAGGTGATGAATGTTACAACAGTTGGGTTCATGCATATTTGTCCTATAACATGGTATCTATGTGTTGGGGTTGTTTTTAAACATCTTTATAGATAGTTATTGATTTAGGTGATATAGACATGATTTAAAACAAACGCAAATACAGTCCTAAAGCGGAATTTTTAATGCACATAGAGAATGGTCATTTTATTAGGCATGATTACAGCAGTAACTTAATGACAAGATTTCTAGGTGATTATGATTTATGCAGAAACAAAATTTCGTGATAATGGAATGATGAGCCTATAACATGTTTTCTAATATGCAAAATCAGTAAACGTGATTATCCTAGGGCAGGATATCTAATGCAAATAATGTAACAGACCTATAACAAGATCTATAATGCAAGTAACATAATATATAAACCTAAAGCATGATCCCTATTGCAAATAAACACAATATAAACCTAAAGCATGATCTTTACACAATATAAACCTACAACATGGTTTCTACCTGGTTAACCCACAAAATAATATAGGAACCCTCCCCTTTTTACTAATTACCCCAATATCTATTTACAAAGGATATTATTACAGACCATGAGTGAATGAATTACATAAATAAATGTAAATTATATTATAAGGAGCCTGAATTAGGCCCAAAGTAAACCTGGGAATGCCAGGCCTTCAAACAGTCTCAAATGCCAAGATTCCCATAGACAACAGGGTGTCCTGGTGTATCAAAGTTCCCTAAGGAGCTCAAGGATCCCGGGAAATGCTCACACCAACACCCAATCTTAAATAGAGGATTGGTTATGTGCAATGTGGAAGGGCCAACCCCAGTGTGCCAGAGTTCGGAGGAATCTCATGGATTCCTAGGCAGTACACACACTGGAAGGGCAGAACTTAATAGTCTAAGAGTAAAGTGAGAGTACTTGACATAGTTTAGAAAAACTTAGTAAAAAACAGTGTAGAGATAACTTTTAGGAGTGAAAATATTTCCAGGAATAGAAACAGTTTTAAGAAACTACGAATAGTGGAAAACAGTTTTTGAAATCAATTCTGAGAAGAACAAATATTCAACATACAATCACACAGACTTAGAATGCCCAGTATCACAACCATTTAGCAGGCAGATTTACAAACATGGGTTAAGGGGGTTGGGAACATAGAGAGTTAAAACCAGAAAAACACATAAACAAGGTCTAAATGGAGCATATGGAACAACAATTGTATAAAACAACCAGTAGTCTACTGGTTTCAGAGACTTAACAAGTCAGTCATGGTAATAGGCAATTAAGACATAGAGACAGAGTGTGGAAATAGTCATATTGAAGATAGGGGTGCATTACACAGGATTAGTCATACAATTAGGGTTAACCAAGTACATTAGGAGACTAAGATACTAACATGATCACACTAGTTGAGGGGAGTAAACAGGGACTATATAAACATGCTGGCCAAATATCGAACAAATATACTTGAACAAGAGAGGACATAATATAGATATGCTGAATAGAGCAGTAAACATGAAGACAAATTGAATGCGTAGTCAATTGAACTAGTGCAGGAATAGGCATGGACATACAGACATGGAACACATAAAGTTGAGCCTCAGAATTCAACTAGAGACATACCAGTTGAAGAAGTAAAGTGCATAATGTAAAGCAAATAAAGTTCCACTGTCTAGCCTTGGCTTTCAGCCGACTAGACCAACAGTTAGCACAAGTAGCAGAGAAAGAAAAAAGGGTTTGAGAGTGTGTGTGTGTGTGTGTGTGTTTTGAACTAAGTGTTCGTGTCCTTTGAGAGGTAAAACAAGAGTGTATATATAGCCGTTTAAGAGTAGAAAAAATAAAGTAAAGGAATCAGCATTCAATTCAATTAAGGAAATCATAGAGTCACATAATCCAATCATATAAGGGTTCAAAATAGACTTCCCTTAATTAGGGGTAATTGGCCAAACGATAATAACAGGGGTTTAATTAAGGCAAGAATCCCAATCATATCAAATAAAGGAATCAATAAGAATCCAAAATTATACGGGCAGTCAATTAAGGCATAGACGACCAATTAAGTTCATAAACAAGGAAACAAACAAGATTTATGCACACGAATCTCTAACAGAGCAAAGCAGTCAACCAAAACTTTTCAAAATAATATTGATTTCAATTTCCATAAATAGAAATTAGACTAAGTAAAACCTCACAAAAACATAATACTTAGCCAGAAAGAGCAGATTTGAACCCTAACATAGGTTAATTAGGGCAAAATCACAAAATACTGGATTTGACAAAGAAAATGCTTAATTCCAAGAAATAGAGCAAAGTAATATGACTGGTAACACAAAAGTACCCAGAATCAAAGCAAAGGTTAGACAAATCAGAGTATCACATAAAATCAACTAAGGTTTAAGTATTTTGCACAAATCAGCCATGGAGACAAAAAACAATTAGTAAAACACTTAGGAGTTAGAAAAACCTTTGAAAAACAACTTGGGATGAACCCTAGTTTAGGAGAAGTCGGAATAATCAGTTTAAACTAGAAATTTCAAACAGAGAACATGTAATAATGCTCGATTCATCTCATATCTATACAAATCTGATAAGGATCGATAGTATCAGACTAGGGTTTCCAGAATAGCAGTGGAGATGAGAGGATAGGTCAAGAAACCATAGATTTGTAACAAAACAAGAGAAGATTCTTACTCATAGTCGAGAAAATGGCCTGAGACAAGCTAATAAGAAACGCTTCAAACCAGAACCAGTAGGGTTTCTTGAGATCGTCTCAAGGATCTAAGAAGTCAAAGAGTCATGGTATGTAGCAGGCCAGGACCCGCCGAAGAATACATGGAAGCATCACAAGGTCGAGATATACGCCGGTGACGACGTTTAGAACTAGGGTTAGGTCGGGAGCATTGAGAGAAGAGGAAAGTGATGACGGCGGGTGAGAGGAGAGAATGAGAGGGTTTGGGGGGGGGGGGGGGGGGGGGGGTTAGGTCTACGTTGAATTATGTAAGGGTGAATGTGGACCGTTGATCTGCATGATCAACGGTCATGATCGAATGAGAGTATTGGGTCGGGGCGTAAAGACTTTGGCCTAAGGGAATTTGGGGTGATTTTTTAAAAGGTCTGGGCTGGTTTGAAGAGGTTAAGTCTGAGAATAAAAGGGTCCATTTATTAAATACCCAAGTAATTGAATAAAAATAATTTATAAAATAATTTAACAAATTATAAAAATAATTTTCATGCATAAAAATGTTTTAAAATAATTATTCAATATTCCAAAAATATAATGAGCCTTTTTCTGGTAAAATAACATAATGAGGTATGCATGGGTTATAATTGCAAGGTTATTGCAATTGTGAGCAAAATGTGTAAATCTGGCCATTTGTGAAATAATTTGAACTTAATATGACTATAAATAGCAATATTAAATCATGAAATGCTATAAAGTCATTTGTGATGCAATTTTGTAATTATTTATATAAATAAAATACTGGGATAAATTAATTTAAAAATGTACCAATTATGAAAAAATATCAATTGATGCTAATGCATAGTTTTAAAGGTGTATATGCATTTAAATATATTATAGAAAAAAATTGGGTATCAACATCAAGTATACGTGGATGAACAGTAATAAAGTGATGAGACAGTATCATCCCACAAGGACTTATTATTAAATATCGTCCAATCTAAACTACTTATAGTTTATTGGTCAAGCGGTTATGACGAAGATAATTGTGATTTTTACAATTAGAACTTACTACGAAATTACTAAACAATCAAGAATGCAAGGATGCACAGCAAAATAAGCAAACACTTAGAAAGAATTTAATAAGATGAGAATATTTTCGGGGTTATGGGATTAATGTCTCTCCTATTGCGTTTTTTCGGTTGATTTAATTATTTAATTTATCTAGTTTATTGGTTAACAGGGTTCATTATGCTCGCGAAGTTCTTTCGACGCCTAATACTATATGTCTATAGAAATAGAATTAAAAAGAATGCATGAATATTTCCTGCGAAAATAACCAAGTAAAGAAACTAGAATATGTCTATCCAAATACCGAATCTATTCTCCGATGCTCGGATTCAAGAAATTACTCTATTCAATATTATATGCAATTTATAGTTCTCACGTTCGAGTTCAATTATAAATTCATAAATAGTTTTCTACTGTTATCTACGCAATAGAATAATTAAGTGCAAGATTAAATAAATAAATTAATATGATAATTCAAGCAAAATAATCGACCGTCAAACAACAATAGTTAAGTATAACCCATAACCCTAGAATAATGAGGTTCTTAGCCCCTCATGTTCAGAACAATAGTTAAAGTATTATTTTTAAACATAGAAACTATGAATACTAGGTAAAAAATGGAAGAATCGATGAATACTGTGCTCCGTTTATGTTTCTAAGCCTTTGCGGCCTTCAAAATTGACCAACCCCTCACTAATTACATATAGAGGGTATTTATAAGGTAGGATCGGATTCCCCAAGTCCAAAACTATATAAAAAATGTTTAATGCATGGACTGGGAAGGAACCAGGCCTTAGAGCTCGCGAGCGAGCATCCACACATGCTCTGCCTCGCCGGGTGCCTGGTTTCAGGACTTGTCCGATTTTTGCATTGTCGTACTCTTTTTTATGTATTTTGACATTCTTGAGTCCAACCTTCACTCGTTTTCATCCTTCAACGACCTAGATATAAAATGGACCCAGATTAAGTCCAAACATCACACATATTATCATTATAACACCCAAAATATAAGGCAAGTAATACATTACAAATATACATTTATAGCAATTATAATTATTCTTCAAAAGTTTCAATTCCAATAATCTATTTTTTCAGCAAAATACGGTCAAATTAGTGTTAAAATAACATTTTAAGTATTAAGAAATAACTCAGCCATTTCAATTGTGGAATCCAAATTTGAAATCCTCTATCATGACATTGCTCTTTTCGTTTGTTTTCAACGTCTCTATCCTCCTTCATCTTCTATCATTTGCTATTCAGTTGTAACGAATCGGTCGGTCGTTCCGTAGAATTTGCATTATTATTGCTGTTATTGTCTTGTTATAGATTGGTTATACTATTATTGATGTGTTAGAGTTGGTAGGCTTGAAATTGAAGTGATTATACTGAGAATTTAGCCACTTAGTCTTTAAAAATAGCCTTGAAGTTGGAAAAAGTCAACTGAGAGTTGACTTATTGATAAACGACCTTGGAATACAGATTTTATGGCTCGAATAGCTTCGTTAGGTGATTTGGGACTTAGGAGTATGTTCAGAATAATTTTGTGATGTCCAGTGTAGAATTATGCTTGAATTGACGAAAGTTAGTTTTGGTGATTTCCGGTCGGCAGTGAAAATAGGCTATCAGGTCGGAATGAAATTTTGACAGTCGGAACAGGTTTGTAATGTCATTTTGGACTTGTCTGCAAAATTTTAGGTCAATCGGAGTTGATTTGGATAGTTTCGGCATCATTAATGGATTTTAGGAAGATCAAAGTTCTTAGGCTTGAATTCGATGTGAATTTGGTGTTTTGATGTTAATTTTAGTGTTTTGAGAGTGCAACTAAGTTTGAATGATCATATGTGAGGTGTTGGTATGTTTGGTTGGGGTACCGAGGGGCTCGGGATTGATTTCGGGTGATTAACGGACTCATTTGGACTTGAATACATAGCTGGTTTTCTGGTTTTTGTGCACATCAATTTCCTTCACTGCGATCGTGGGGGAAGTAATGCGATCGTAGAGAGTAAATTGGGGCAGGCAAAGTTTGTTCTGTGCGATCGCAGGTGTGTAGGTGCGATCACAGAGCATAGAAGGGATAGGCAGTGCGGTCGCAGGTGTGTTTGCGCGATCGCATAGGGGAAATTGGCGCGCGTGTGAGGAAACATTGTGCGGTCGCGTGCCTTGAGCTGCAATCGCAGAGGTCAAGGTGACGAACACTGTGCGATCGCGGAGAGCAAAATAACTGGGCAGTATTTAAATATTTCCTCCGCGACTTAAACCCCTTTTTACACCATTGTTGTACGAAAAAGAGCTCTTGGGGGCGATTCTGAAGAGGAAAATTCTTGTTCTTCATAGAGGTAAGTGTTCTAGTCACTAAAACTCGATTATGGGTGATTATAGAGCATAAAACCAGTGTAAATTCATGAAAAATCAGTAAAAAAATTGGGTTTTAGGGCTTGAGATTATGAGACCTTTAGGGGTCGATTTGAGGGGTCAAACGAACTCCGATTTTGGTGTTCTTTATATGTACGGACTCGTGAGAGAACGAAGAACGCTTTTGTATAAAAATGTCTGAGTTTAAGGACGCGGTNGAAATAAAAAGGTGGAAACTTTGGAACATATTTCCTATTTTGGCGACTATTGAGTTGCGAAACCGATTTTTAAGCCTTTGCTTAATTAGTATTTATACTTTATGATATGTTTTGGGCTGTAAGCCGTGTTTGGGGCCTAGTGCCGACTTGTTTACCCTTCGGGGGTTATGTTTTACTATTTTCCTCACTGATATGTTATGATTTTTACTCAGTCTTTTCTGTGAAATTGTTTTGACACTCAGAGTATTTTGACACTACTTCTTGAAAATGAAACACTGTTTTTGGGTCGAGAACCCGGTATATTATGGCCTGAAGGGAAAATTGAGAGTGTCTGACTGAGTGAGGCTGCTGGCCTATATTGTGAGAATGATATGATATGAGTGAGGTTGCAGGCCTATATTGTGTGTGATTTATGCCATGTTGTGGCTTATCATAGCGCTTGGGCTATAGGAGCCCCTCCGAAGTCTGTAACACACCCCCAGTGAGCGCCGATACCGATTGAGTGATGCCCGCGGGGCTTATGATGAGTGATTGTGAGGATGCCTGATGGGCAAAGTGATTGTGAGGATGCCTGATTGGCAGAGTGATTGTGAGGATGCTTGATGGGCAGAGTGATTGTGAGGATGCCTGATGGACAGAGTGATTGTGAGGTTGCCTGATGGGCAGAGTGATTGTGAGGTTGCCTGATGGGCTAATACTGAAAGATATTGTGATGAGAAATGACTATGGCTCGAGGGGCAACTTTATGAAGATTTTTACTGAATTTTCAAACTATGATTTACTTCGTTTTCAAACTGTTTTTACTGAGAATTTTATTGAGATATACTGATATTGCACTTGTTTTCAAGGGATTTCTGGA
>ML292782.1:1612-29347 GCA_005239495.1 Nicotiana undulata | reverse complement strand
TTAATATTTGTTTCTCTTCAAATATTTTGTCCTATTTAGGTTTATTTTTTAGTGAGAAACTTTCATCAATATATTAATTATTATAACTTATGATTATATGCTTTGTACACGGTCGAAATCGGAGAGCCCGATTTCGAAGTCTTAATTGTACCCCGAGCTCGAGCTCAGGCAACTCGAAGAAGAGATAAGGTCCGGCTGAAAAATGCGCACATCGGGGGTCGGAGGCCCATCATGGTATATTTCGAAGACAGTACCATTTCGGACACACTCAAGAAAAAGCGGGAATTTCTCAGGGGCACATAGGTCAAGCCGTAAATTTCAGGATAGGTTCGTACGAATCCGTACTAGGTGGTTATACAGCTGTACCAATAGGATTTTTTACTGTAAATAGAAAGGTACCTTATTTGGGATTTGCTCTCCTGTATAAAGGGGACCCCAATCATTTGTAAGCATCATCTTATCACTGCAAAAGGAATATACTACGTTACTTTTCTCCTTTATTGTGCTCAGAATTGTTCTTCAGCTTTATAACTTTTACTTTATTGTTCTTACTTTATTATTCTCAACCCACCTAGAGGCCTCCGAGAATATCGAGCTCGAGGATCCTATTGCTTTAGCAATACTGGTTTGGTTCACAAATCCTTTTCACTTATACTTAATATTACTTGTTTATTCAGTAGTATTGGAATAGATCACGTATCTTTAAAACCACAAATCAAATTTGGTTGTTACTAGGATTTTCGAGGTAAACATGATTATCATAAAATAAATTATATTTATCATAAAAGTTATCTTATCTAAGCACAATTGTATTTAAAATAAAATGACAAATAAAATATTTTGTATTTGGATCGATTTGGAATCTAAAATTTTGAAGAAATTACGCCGTTATAAGCGTAAATAGTTCTAAGGTTATTTTTAAGTCATTTTAACAGAAAAAGCTTATCAGCACTTGTATCCAAACACATAAGTACTTATTTAATAAATCAATTTCAATACTAAAAAATACTTTTAAGCACCTAATGCTTATCGGCTATTTCAAATCAGCTAATCCAAACGGACTCTAATTCCTTCCAAAATTTCCTTCCTTTCTCGGCGAAAAGTGGTCTGGAGCATGTAACTCAATATAGGAGTTGCTTCTGCATTAAAGTTGGTAATCAATTCCCAAAACCATTCAGTAAAACTGTTTCGACCTCAGTTCCGCCAACCGGAATTGTTCCAATCGATCTTTCGATTCGTCCTACTTCTTGCTGTGGTTTTAATATTTCGCCATTATTTTTAAATGCCTTTCTGTGGATAATGTCAACCCCAATAAGAACTACTACTCCACTTTTATCTTTCCTATTTGTTTGTTAACCAAGTTTTACTTTACGTCAAGTCTACCTTCATGGCTTAAAGATGAGATGCAACGAAATAGTACTACTCCTAATAATGATCAGGTTATTTTTCGAATCTTTAGCTTTCCACACATCAAAACAACGCATTCTTCTTTTCCTTTCTCTTTTTTCTAGAAAACTAACTTTTCTTCAGACCTGTGTATCGGTGAAAGAGCTTCACAACAAGTGGAATACAACATGCAGTTCTATGCATAAAGAGACCAAAAGTTTTGAACAAAGTTTGTCCTTTCCTTCTTCAAATGCAAATTTGGACCATAATTTGCCATTTTGGGCTAATAGAAAAACATGTGAGACAAGTTTAAGAATCTATATTCCTGACCACAACAACGACCAAGGAAATAATGTTGCATTATTATCATCTACTCCAAATTCTGCTTCTAATTCAAGTGATGTTATTATGGAAATGGAGTGTGTTCCAAAGTTGAAAGAGTTCAATTCTGAAAATTTGAACATTTTGTCCAATGCATTAGAGGAAATAGTCTCATGGCTTAGTTCTGATTCCTGGGTGGATCATTGGTGGTGATATTGCTGGGTAAGTTGGTGCTTAGTTCTGATTCCTGAGCTTGACAATCGTGTTTGTTATGTGATTCCCTTATCTTTTAAGCATCTTTATTCTGGATAAAAGGTTCCTGTTGCCTACTTTTATAGTCATATTTCTGTTTGTTGCAATACTACTTGCAACCTTTTCATAATAGAACACATGTACTAGAATGTGTAGTTCCATCACATTTTTATCGATGTGTGGTGCGGCCCTTCCCCGGATCCTACTCGAACACGAGACAGCTTCATGCAACGACCTACTTTTTTTTATGGTACCCACCATACCATCTTTGACTACATATTTATATCTAAGACAATCTGAAATTATAGAATTAGTTTACTTTATACTCTCATTGTCCCTATTTAATTGAGTGGTTGAATAGGGGTTCAAGTCAAGTAAACTTTGGGTTGAACCTTTTCTGGTTAATCAGTAACCTCAAAGAATTACTGATATTTTTACTAGGATGGAAGTTAAATATATTGTGGGCCCTCACTTGTTCCGTATTTGTGGAGCATCCTTTTTAGTGTGTTCAAAATATTAACAGATGGACTTGTGTTTATACAATGATTTGTTTGCTCATTGTATAAAGAAGCATTACAGAAGAAATTACTTTAATATTTTTTTTCCTTGAAAGAGGGGTTTGCTTTAAGAATGGGATGGGACGAACTTCCATATTATGGTTAACATTTGGCTTGCAAGGCAAAACTAGATAGTATATCAGTTCATGAATTGAGATGTCAAATCAAAGAGTAATTGTTGATTAACTTCGAATTGGATTAAGGTAAAAATGAAAATTGAAAAAGTTGACTATACAACACTCACTAAGAATTAAAAAAAGGAAAAACTACCCAAACCCAAAGTGTCACTTCATAAACAATTTTAACCAAAACTAGTCCAAAATAAAAGATCTATCAAAAATAACCCAAATATTATTTTGTAACACAAGTCTATTTTGCTAAAATACATAGTTCAAACTTTTGGAGACATTTGTCGTGGCCCGCCACATCATCTTGCCACGTAGATGCCACTTGGCATATATTTTTGCCATATGGAAGGGTTACAAAAGTTAGGGACGCTTATTTGAGACCAAGGACGTGACACATTAGATTTGAGCAATATTGCAATGTTTTAATTCATTTAAGTTGAAATTCAGAGAATCGAGCACCTTAATTGGATTCAGAAATCAATATTAAACGTTAGTTTGTTGGAGTGGGTCGAAAGATTAAATTAAATAAAAAACTCCATGGATATCCATTAAATCTTGCTTAAACTTGATTTCAAAAATTTAGATTTTCGAAATTAAAATTTATTTCGAGTGGGTGATGTTGGAATAGATTGGGTACATCTTAAGGCGTTTGAATCTCGATTTTGGAATGAATTGGTGATTTTTTTAATTGAAATATCGAGGTAAAAGATGATCATGAAAAAAGATGGTATGTGTATAACACTATGTATCACATATGTATCACGTGTGTATCAAATATGTATCACATATAAATGATACACGTTTGATACATGTGTGGCAGAAGAATTTTTTGAACTACGAATTTTGATACCAAACTAGTTCAAATCACCTCCAATCTTGCTCAAAAATTATATATCGCCTCGTATATATATTTTCAACGAATTCCAACCATATTTATTGAAAAAATAATTCTTTTTTGCCTAATTTTTTTAAATATTATATATTATTGGTAATGAAGTTTGACTCAAAACTAGTCGAACTCATTCAAACATAGTTAAATTTGTATTGCCTTCAACGAATCGTAACAATACCCATTGGAAAAAAATCTTTTTTTTGCCTATGTTTTTTGAAAGTTATATGTCATTGTTTTTTGGTTATTTTTGGTAACATGACTAAAATGACTAATTATTGGTAAATAGTTTTTTTTTGGCATATTTTCATAAGATTCCCTTAAAAAAGAGAAGATTTTTAATGCGTCTAATGAGAATGGATGAAGTACAACAAATAGTCTTCAAAATGGATGGTCTTGAATTTTTGTCCCTGCTTGCTCTATGAGCAAAATTTCAAGATTAACAATTGTTGCCCCTCGATTTTCCGACAGGCAACACTTTTAATTTTTCACCTTAAATTCTACCTATGAGACAATTGGGTCAAAGTTAAAGACCATCCAAAAAATGTCATATTTCTACAAATTTTTGAATGAGAATTGTGGGTGCCAGCCTGTAGGCTACTGATGATCCAATAGATCCATTGGGTCATTCCAGTAACAACGAAAAGTAAGAAGAAAAGAAAGGAAAAGGAGATTTTACATGAATAACGTGATTCTTGGTTTATTTCAAAAGTAACATATTTATTTACTTTTATAGCATATTTAAAATTTAAATATGATTTTTCATAATAAAAACTAAAGCACAGATTTACCAAAAAATAAGATTGAAACCCTTTCTCTTCCAATTCTCTCTTTCTTTTTCTCAAACCCCTCCCCCATCAGTCTGGTTTCACCACCATTTTTCATCCCTTTTTCAAAAGGAGATTCAACACACATATGTATTAAGACTTATTGTTAAAAACTTGTTTTCCATTTACCAAATTATGCACTCATTTTTAAGGCTTGTTTGGCATTTTTCGTATGAGAAGTCTCTCGAAGTTGCAAATAAAATACCTAATATTTTATGATTATATCATTTTTATTAATTATACATGACTTATATATAGTTATCATATGTGTCCCAAAATTAATATACCACATGTATAAATAGTGTATAAATATAATATATCACTATTACCATGTATAATATTAATATAGTTACTTTCTTTGGGTCAACAAATGTGTCTGGCATGCTTTGCAATATATTGCAAATGAATTATCTTTTATGAACTTCAAGTCCATATTATCTTATTCAAGGATCTAGATGTACAAATGATAATTTTTTCCACGTAACTTTTTCTCAATTGTGTATCATGTCTCCCCCTCATGTTAGAAAAACTAACTTTCTTCCTCAACTTTGGGAACTCATCTTTGTTCATTATGGCGTTAATCAAAATATACACCGCACATCAATAATAATAAGATGGAAATATTTGGTTCCTACCCCTGAACCACTTGTGAGAGGAGAATGTAACATACTTTCGTGTATAACATATATCAAACTGATATAGATAACTTTGTTCTCACAAACAATAGTTTAGCTATTAAGTGAAAGCACTCAATAAATTATTTTGCTAAATCAACTGTGATATAAACCAACTTATCAAAATGAACTATCTTGAATAAAAATTTGAAAATTATGCTCTAAATTAAATTATTGGGCAAGTTACCTCGCAAATACCATATTGCGGGTTAATAATAATCGTACATGTAACCATCTCATAGATGCATCTTTATAAGGTGTACATGGCACATGAATGAGCTCATATTCACCTTTTATATTTTCAGCATTCATGAGATTCAATCCCAATTTTAGTTGGTCTATTAACAACGAGAACAAGCAAAATAAGAGAATTCGTAAAGAACTTTCTAGTTCTTTAATATTTACCCATGTGAATTCTCTTTCATTTTTGCACATCATACTTAAATGGATATGGCTAAATCAATTATGCCAACTGAATAAATTATTAATATTGATAAAGTTCAGATTTACACCATGACGTGTGCAATTATCAATAAACTCCAAGTTTATTATGATATGTGTTTTATATCAATAAACTTTCACTTTATTGTGGATTTCTTTTGTTTATGTAGTACAAACTGGAGAATAAAGCGGATAACTTTTCACATACATATTACCCCGCTACAAGTTGTAGTAATAGAAGATATTAAATCTTTCCTTTATCTATAGTCTCAATACAAGCAACCGTTTTCGCTAATATTTTAGAAACTCAATAAGTTTCTTTGGGACTTACTACAGCATAATAAATTGTATTCCTCCAAAATAGTAATAATTGGCTCTTATAGAGCTCTCAATTAATTTTGTACTACCACATATTCATTAACATCCATATGGTGAATATCACTTTTAAAGAGAAAGTTATAAATTATGATCATTGTCAAAATTATATGCAAGATCTGTTTCTTGCATTAGTGTTATTCTTTAATAATCACATCACCAAAATATTTTGGCGTACAAGAGGTACATGACCAATGACCATTCATGCCATAATAATGACATTATTTTCTTATATCATCTCAAACCTCTTTTTAGAGGTAAGTGTGGTATATTTACTAGCACGTTCATATTTTTCCAAGAATGAATATGTATGCATAAATCAGATGTTGTCACATTCACATCATGAATGGACCATAATCATCTATACGTGCTTTACAAAATCTCATGTCAAATCGATGACAAATATTACTTTCACAAAGTGAATGATTATTTTGAGAATCCTTATTGTTCTCGTTACCACAATGATTACGATTATAATTTCGTCTATTGCCACGTCTACATCCACTAATACATTCATAGTAATAATTTTGTCTTCTTTCAAACTTATCACATATTGTTATCACATTCTCTTAAGGGGAACGAGAATGAAACAAATTCAATGGAGCGGGTTTCCACTTCTTTGCCCATAATTATACATGAATTTGATCATGACAAGGCGTAGAAATTTTACCACTTTGGTGGTTATAATTTCTTGTAAACTCTATAGGAGTTATATAATCAAAGTTTATTGTCTTTGCTTGCATTTAAAATCAAATTATAGAATTTCAAGAATTTATATATAATTATATATAATTATATACATATAATACATAAATTATCCATATATTATACTTTCACCGGCTATTTTTAATTACGGCTACTTTGGTTAATTTTCCTTTTTTAAATATTGCACAATTATGTTTGTTCCTCGATGAAAAGAACACACGGGGGGCCCCAAAACGAACGAGCCAATCAAAGCTTAAATTTCAATCACAAACGAGCACAGCCAAAAAGATCATTCTAGAACCGTCCACGTGTCCTCACCTAACCCTCAACCTCCCCTCTTATCTTCTCTTCTTCTACTCCTCCTCCTCCTCACTCCATTGTTCACTCCGCTCTAATCCCTCAAATCCTCAAATTCCTCTCTTCTAGTGTTAGGGTTTCCTCCACTCTTTACACGCACAAGCTTACCCACCGATAAATTCAATCTCTTTGTATTCAATTGATAAATATGGCGTCTTCAACAGCTCAAATTCACGCTGTTGGAGCCACATATTTTACAACTTCCTCTTCTTCCAGTAGAAAACCCTCAAAGACAGTGTTTTTAGGTCAAAACATAAACAACAGAACCCTAGCGTTCGGATTGAAGCAGAAGAAGAGCAGCTTCAGCCGGAGGAATGGCGGTGGTCACGCGCCACTGCGTGTGGTGGCGGAGAAGGTGGTGGGAATTGACTTGGGGACCACCAATTCCGCCGTGGCTGCTATGGAAGGAGGGAAGCCCACCATAGTGACCAACGCTGAAGGGCAGAGGACAACACCTTCAGTGGTGGCTTATACTAAGAACGGGGATAGGCTTGTCGGGCAAATTGCGAAGCGTCAGGCTGTGGTGAACCCGGAGAATACGTTCTTTTCGGTGAAGAGATTCATAGGGAGGAAAATGAATGAGGTGGATGAGGAGTCGAAGCAGGTCTCGTACAATGTTATTAGAGATGAGAATGGAAACGTCAAGCTGGATTGCCCTGCCATTGGCAAATCATTCGCCGCTGAAGAAATTTCAGCTCAGGTATATACTTAGTCTTGTATTCTGCTTCATAAACATGTATTAACGCTTTAGGATTCCTTTGGTATGAAGTTAGTAGAAAAGTTGATAACCTATCATATTACAAGGTGTTGGATAATGTATGAGGATAGGGTTTAACCTAATTTGTACTAAAGACTGACAATACTATCTAAGTATTGATTGAAGTAAGGGATATGGAGCAAATGTCAGGGTATTGTAAAAGAACATTACTTTTTCTTCGTATGATATTACAAGGTGTAGGATAAGGTATGAGGATAGGGTTTTAACATTATTTGTACTAAGGATGGAAATATCCAAGTTTTGATTGAAGAGATATGGAGTAGAAGTAGGTGTATTGTAAAAGAACCTTTTTTTCTTTTTGAGAAATTGTGTTCCAGAAAGGTAACCATACACTTATCAGTCCAGGAAAATATGAAGGAGAAGGTAAATATTTTCCTGAATAATCATTTACTCCATGCAAAAATGCCCCTAGTATAACTGTTTTCATGATTTGAGATCCTGATGTTTGTTAATTCACAGGTAGTCTTTTTTTCATTAAATTGTTAAATCACGTGGCTTCTGTGTGAGGAATATGATTTTGCTGTTCAATAAAGCATTATTTATATGAGGTTCAAAACTGATTAGACAAGAGCTTATACAGAGGCTAGGGCATCCAGCCGGATACTTTTTTTTCTTAGGTTTTTATTTTTAATTCCATGGATAAGTGAGCTGCCTATTGTTTAGGGATGTTATTGCTTGCAAAATTATGTTGACTGGCTAATGCTTTTACTCTCTTTTCTGGTTTAGGTCTTGAGGAAGTTGGTGGATGATGCATCCAAATTTTTGAATGACAAGGTTTCCAAGGCTGTTGTCACAGTTCCTGCATACTTCAATGATTCTCAGAGGACAGCAACAAAGGATGCTGGTCGCATTGCTGGATTAGAGGTTCTCCGGATAATTAATGAACCAACTGCTGCCTCCCTGGCTTATGGTTTTGAAAAGAAGAACAATGAAACTATTTTGGTTTTTGATCTTGGAGGTGGTACTTTTGATGTATCAGGTAATAATGTCACTATGGTTACCCGCTGTCATTGATTTCATATTTTGAGTTTACCGATACTGATGCTGTGCATACAGCCACAATTTGAAGGAGAGGATTAGCTTTAACAACTTTATAGGGATAGTTATTGAAATAAAATAAAAGTATTCTACAAGTTGCTGCTTATTCTTTACTGCTGTTTATCCTGTAGCTTTTTGAGCTTGAGCTGCACGGTTAAAAGGTTCATAGGAATGGGCTGATAGCTGCCTAATTTAAATTGTTGTTTCCTTAGTAGTATTGTGACTCTCTATGCTGTTTTCTCCTCACTTGTAGCTTTCTTATGTAGGTTAGGGGATACTTTTATAAGATGTCTCTATCCATGTCTTTGTGCGTACTAATGCCTGGGCAATTGGACTAATATATTTGCTTGCAGTTCTTGAGGTTGGTGACGGTGTCTTCGAGGTGTTGTCTACTTCTGGTGATACCCATCTTGGTGGTGACGATTTTGACAAGGTTTGTATCTTTCCTTTCCTACCTACAAAATGTTGTTGTGACTTGATTGAGCAATCTAACTCTAAACCATTAGTACCTGCTAGAGGTCACTTACAAGTGTTTCATTCATGCAGAGAATTGTTGATTGGCTTGCTTCAGATTTCAAGAAGAATGAAGGTATTGATCTTCTGAAAGACAAACAAGCTCTTCAACGTCTGACTGAGACTGCTGAAAAAGCTAAGATGGAACTGTCATCGCTGACACAGACTAACATCAGGTATGTCCAGCGTTGTCAACCTTTATTTTGTTTTTGTCTTTTCCTGTTGGGACTTCTCTCTCTGTTGATATTGAAATTATATATTTTTATTTTGCAGTTTACCATTCATCACAGCCACTGCGGATGGTCCTAAACATATTGAGACCACTATCACACGGGGTAAATTTGAAGAACTATGCTCAGATCTGCTTGACAGGTGTCTGCAATAGAACATACTTTTGTAACTTCTCAATTTTTTTTAAAGTAGTTGTGCCGTTTATGAGATAAGGTCTTGATGTCAGTTTTCTTGCTCTTGTTCTGTAATCAGGCTTAAAACTCCTGTTCAGAATTCCTTGAGAGATGCCAAGCTCTCCTTCAGCGATATTGATGAGGTGATCCTTGTTGGTGGTTCTACACGTATTCCAGCTGTTCAGGAACTTGTTAAGAAATTGACTGGAAAGGACCCCAATGTTACAGTAAATCCTGATGAAGTTGTTGCTCTCGGCGCTGCAGTGCAGGTGAGATCCTTGTTCCTGGTGCATCTTGTGTTCTTGATTTGTATTTTGGTGCACCTCTCATTTTCTCATTTTTCTAGGCTGGAGTATTGGCCGGAGATGTCAGTGATATTGTTCTTTTAGATGTCACACCGTTGTCCATTGGTTTGGAAACTCTTGGTGGTGTGATGACAAAGATCATCCCAAGAAATACAACATTGCCTACCTCAAAATCAGAAGTATTCTCTACTGCTGCTGATGGTCAGACAAGTGTAGAAATTAATGTCCTCCAAGGGGAGCGAGAATTTGTCAGGGATAACAAGTCTTTGGGGAGCTTCCGGCTTGATGGAATTCCTCCCGCCCCAAGAGGGGTTCCTCAAATTGAAGTGAAATTTGATATTGATGCCAATGGCATTCTCTCCGTCACTGCTATTGACAAGGGTACTGGGAAGAAGCAAGACATCACCATTACTGGTGCCAGCACATTGCCCGGTGATGAGGTATGTTTTTGACTTCCAATTGTACTAGCACCAAAGTCTCTTTAGCAATTCTAGTTGGATTGTTGGGCAAAGAGCTGTATAGTGCTCATCAGCTGCTGAAATTTGCTTTCTCTTTCCTTTTTATATTTTGTATTTTTTATTTATTTTTAGTTACTTTGGTTGTCCATGAGTGGTATGTTGCATGTCATTTCATGTCAATTCCCCTTACTGCTCATAAGTGATGGGATATCTGGTTGTGTGGGAACAGGTTGAGAGAATGGTTAAAGAAGCTGAAAGGTTCGCTCAGGAAGACAAGGAGAAGAGAGATGCCATAGACACAAAGAACCAGGCCGATTCTGTTGTCTACCAGACAGAGAAGCAGCTGAAGGAACTTGGAGACAAAGTACCAGGGCCGGTGAAAGAGAAAGTTGAGGCTAAACTTGGAGAGCTTAAAGAAGCAATCTCAGGGGGCTCAACTCAAACCATGAAGGATGCGATGGCTGCCCTTAACCAAGAAGTAATGCAGCTTGGTCAGTCACTCTACAACCAGCCCGGTGCTGGAGCTGCACCAGGTGCTGGTCCGGCACCTGGAGATTCTGCTGGTCCTTCAGAATCATCATCAGGTAAAGGACCTGATGGAGACGTAATCGATGCTGATTTCACCGACAGCAAGTGAGCCTAGAAGAGCAATTTTGAGGCCATATTTACTTTTCAGCTTATTATACTCTTGCTTAGGTTGTGTATAAGGTTTTAACTTTTGCACAATTACGATTTTGGGGGACAATTTCTGGTGGTTGGGGTCTGCGAAAAGATTATTCATACAGGAAATAGAGGTTAGGAATGTTGAGTTAGGTGGCTACTCTTGCATGCTAAGATGAAACAGTGTCAACCCCATGAATATTTTTAGAGATGTCACTAGTGTAACCAAAAAGTCAGAAACTGCTTTTCTGGTTATCTCACCCCTACCATCCCCAAACTTGAATTAGGGGATTTTGTGGATCCGTTGCTAAATCTCCTTGCGCTTTTGATACTTGTTTTCTCTGTCATGGGCTTGCTGTTATTGAAGTGATTGAATTTGAATTTAATTCTTAATAGTTTGTACCAACAACAAATTAGTGTAGATTTCTCTTTCCAAGCTCATCTCACAATTCTTGTTCATATCTTGAATTCTTGAATCGAGTATTCGGTTTATTGTCAGATGCTAACAGAATTTGTAGATTGGAATACAATAGGGCAGCTTGAATGTTCTCCCGTTGCTCCGAGAAAAGTCAAAATTACGTTAGCTCATGCTTAATGTAAGTGGGAAGTAAATGTCTTGAGGAACTAATCACAATTAATGTTTATTATACAAAGTCCAAGGTAAGACACAAAAGATGGATGTACATCACTTTTGATTATCGAGTTATTGTTGACTATACAAAACCGTATGTCAAATAAAAAAGAGAAGCTCTTTCAAAACATATGTGCATAATAAGGTAAATGTGTTGTCTTCGTTGACTCACACTACAGAAGTTAAATACAGAAACAACTGCGATTTGTAGAGCAGATAAGAGTCTCAAGTATCCCCTGAGGCAGCCATATTGGAGAAGCGGGGACTCAGTGGTATGGGACTGGGAGAAAGACTACTGGTTCTTCTTTCCACAGAATAACCACCTGGAGAAGGACAACCATTTCCTATCTCCATAGAGTAACTGCCCGGCGATATACTTCCATTTCTCCTTTCCCCACAATGGCCATAGTCATCGTAATGCATACATTTCGCACAACAGCCACTCCCCCGGCTGTGTCTCGCGGGTGATTGATAGTAATGTTGGTTATGATCCACTTGATACCTTAAGCCCTCGGCTCGGCCAACAGACCTAACAGAAACAAGCCTTTCTGGCCCTTTAAGTGGATCACCAGGACCAGGAGGAGGTTTACTTAACTGGTACCCGTTGTAGTTTGGTTGTCTATAGTTGTAATAGTGAAGTTGCTGCTGCTGCTGCAGTGATTGAGGGGTATGATGGAAGCCGTGTTGCTGCGGACTAGTGACATTGTAAAAGCTAGGTGAGCTCTGAACTTTGTGCAATTGACTTCTATTCTGAAAAATACTTTGTGACAAAGACTCATGGATAACACCATCAGTAGTGCAACTCTCAGGAGATCTAGGGGAGGAACATGCAGAGGAAATGTTAAAAGAAGCATGGCTTATGCTTAGAGGTGGTATCCGAATCCCTGCTTCCCTGGCACGGATTATACCATTAATGGCATCAATGTATCGTTGTTCTAGAGGTTCTGATGGCATTGTATGGTGGTCTACCACGAGTGGCTTTGCTGGGAAGAGAAAGGCACGAAGCCTCGGAGTTCCTGCACTTTCACAACGATCATATTCATCTAACATGTGGCGTAGATCCTCGTCTGTTTTTACTGAGATCAATGCATCAAGATCCTCGTGAACTAATTGGTATTTGAGAACCATGTCGCCCTCAATTTGGGGAGTAAGCTTCTTCATAAGTTCTGTAATGTGACAGGACAATAATGTTATTCCCTTAGAGGACTCGGATTCAACTCAAGAATTTTAGAAAAGGAGACTTTACATATGCAATTATATTTCCTTGGTAAGGGTCGTATACACTACCTCCCCACGCTCCATTTATGGGATTACACTGGATTTGTTATTGTTGTTGTTGTTTGTTGAAGTTAAGAATCAATGAGGCTGAAGCCAAAATGCTTGGTGATACAATGAGGTTTTGGGTCTTGTCAATGACTAATGGCTGCTTACGTTAAGGTACATGCCAAATCTATCTGACCTTACTGTGTCATTCTCAAGAATATCAAAGGCAAAATAATGAATAAAGATGAACAAAAGAATTACATTATTCAGCATTTTTCCCCCCTGCTCTTTCCTCTTGATTTGGATCCATGCTAAATTGCAAATGAGTTTGATATGAATTGAAAAAGATGAAATTGTTCATAATTCAAAGTCCAATTAAATACATGATGCAAATCAATTCATGACTCAATTCCCTCAAATATTGCACATTCCCATGAATAGTGAATTTTTCGAGATAACAACTACGCCTCAATATCAAAAATCAGTGACCATATCGAATATTTACCTGAAAGTTTGATGTCCCGAAGAACGGAGATAACACGTGTCTCGCCGCCGACATACTTGAGGTGGCCATCAGCTGGCTGAGGAAGAATTTTTCCTCCATGGCTACACAGAAATTTAATCCTACTCTTAGGGGAACTTGGTGTTGACCCAAGTGGTGAACCACATAAAACAGGTTCCTCCACCGTGACACCTTCTGTTGGCATTTTCACACCAAATGACAAAAACCAGAAAAATGAAATTAAAAATGGTAAAAATTGTATATACACAAAGAAAGAAAAGGGGAGAATTGGAACTAGAAAAAGAATATTATGTTTCAAGAATTGAGATGACAAAAAGAAGAATATAAATGGATTTGTGTATTTATATACGTAGAATTGGTTTCATCTATTTTTGTCACAGGCCATACATTTGATTGTCTGGTTCTAACCCAATGTGAAATAACATAACAATGAAAGGACTTTCTGGTATATAGGATAAACAAAGGTTTCCCTTAATTTAACAACGTTGATGGTATTTCGGATTATTCTGAGGATTATTTCGTTTTGATTGGGATTTGCAGTGGATATGAGGGACAAAGTGGATTTAAAAATTCCCCAGTATTCGGGAAATTCACGGATGATGATATGATTCAGTTGCCTACATTCATTGAGTTCCTCTAGGGAACGTATGATATTTATAGAGTCTTTGTATGACACCTATTTTGGAATAACAGTTAAATGGATAAGATATTTTATTTTACACATTGGATAAAATTGAAACGATAAAGCACAAAATGGTCAAGGATTTATGACAAGGTGTACATATTTCTTTTTTTAAAGAAGAATTAACCCAAATAATTGTTCATCCGATCTCTTAAATTAAAAATAGTCGATAAATGTATAATATACATATAATTCGTGTATAATATATGTATAACTGTATATAAATAATATATAATCTATGTATACCGGCTAGAAAAAGTAAACATTGAATCTGACCGACTATTTATGTAACTCTTTTTTTACATGAAAATGACATTGTATAGACGCTCTCAAAATAATAACAAAAACATTATATATATATAATTTTGTATATTATATAAAAATGATATACAAATTTTATGATGTGTGTTAAAAGTGATAATACTCTTTTAACAAATTGTTACAAGTGATTTCCGATTAGTGACGTACCTGGATCATTTCAACACAAATAGGATGCCGATAAGTATTTTATGGAGATGTAAATATACTAGAGATGTTTCATTTATTACTTTATCTTTTATGTCTTTTCTATGTGGCAAAAATACATATTTTTCATTCTAAAGTTGTCTCGAAAAATTTCTTACACATCTAACCTTACTCTTCTATTCTTGTTTGGTCATCTGGCGGTCTGGGACGAATAGTCACTATTTGAATTTCAAAAGTGACTCATATGATTCTTATGTCCAATATTGTTTTTATGATGGCAATGTTCGAATTAATTTCTCAACATAATATTGAAATGTGGATTTTCAATTCTAGTCATAGTGAGCGTCCATCTCAACTTTTCGTTAGCCGGGATAGGAACCAGCCCTGCTAAAGCAAGCAGGCTCTTCCAATATTGACCAAAAGTATATAATATTCTCTTTGGTCGAGCTGTGAAAATCAACTTATTTTAAGAAATATTTTTTTCAATAATGATTTTTTTACGAAAGTACCTCCGGTGAAAAGCTGCTTGTGTTTGACTAATTAATTTAAAAAGTATTTCTGAGCAATAATTAATGTTTGACCAAACTTTTATAAATTGCTTCTAAGTGTATTTTTCTCAAAAGTATTTTTGGAGAGAAACTACTTTTTTCTGCTTCTCCAAAATTGCTTCTATTTCTCCACAAAATCACTTTTTTTTCTTCCAATAGCTTGGCTAAACACTTCAAGTTTAAAAAAGAATATATTATTTTTTTGAAAAAAAAAATGCTTAAAGGATTGGAGAAACTTGGCCAAACAAACTATAATCTTGGTTCATATTCCTTCAACCTTCCATTATCTTTCGGTTTAGCTTCGTTCAAAGTCTTGGATACAATATGGGGTAACTCTCTTTCATTCAAGCTTCGATAGACGAGAATAAATTATTTAGGGTATGTTTGGTAAGTCACCGGGTAATTGGAATTGGTGTAATTACTAGGGTAATAATTACACAACCTAGTAATTACGCAGTTATGTAATTACGATAACCTGTTTGTCTGTCATGATGTGATTACAGTGTAATTACAAGTTTATTGTTTGGTTTCACAAGTGTAATTACATAGTTAATTAAATTTTAAATGAATTAATTATCAAAACTTAAAAGTTAATATGATAAATATATGCCTATAAATTTTTATAAGTATAAATGATATTATATTTGGTATTTAAGATGTATATTTTTTCATGAATATACATTGATTAGTAATCATATATTATAACTAATATTGTAAAAATGATTTATATATATTTTTAAATTAATATTGAATTTAGATACTTATAAAAACTAAAAATATACGTTTTGTAAGAACATCATAAAACTCATGTCTGGTAAAATAAATCACATATTTATAAATATAATGTCATAACATTTTTCAAAGGGAAAAGGGGTTGATATACCCCTCTATTTTGATAAATAGTATATTTCTCTCCCCCGTTATACTCTCAGGCCATTTAAAGCCTACCGTTAGGAAAGTGGGTAAAATTACCCTTATTTTAAACCCATGTCCAACAAAGCAATTAAAATGCCACTTGAAAAGCCACGTTGGAGAGATCCGACCCGAGCCGTTTTAATATAACCCCTAACCCATGACAAGCAACACGTTTCACCCGTTATATAAATACTTATTTACCCGTTTTTAATAAACAAAAGGGTCATTTTATCCATTTAGCTGAGAGAACGACGGTGAGGCGATTTAGGGTTCCTCCTATATGTATCATTTCTCTTCTAGATTTTTCTGTAAAATCCTTCAAGTATAGTTTTTCTTGATTCTATTAAACTTGGTTACTGTTATTTCTCCTATTTGCTTTGTTTTCTTGATGTTAATCTTCTTTTTACTTAAGGTGATTTAGGGTTTCTATTAACCTTTATAATTTAGTATTTGCATGTGTGTGTTTTCGGATGTAATGAGTCTCTATTATGTGGATTGTGTATGAGGGGTTATTTTTTGTATAGTCAAATGTACTGTAGGGTTTATATATGAGACTATATTGTATCTCTCTTTGGGGAAAGAGGGTTTTTGTTTCTGGCAAAGATGATTGTATATGGTCCCCAAGTGGGACATTTTTCTGTTGTTCCTTTATTGAATGCTATAAATTTTTGCTGTTTTCTTAGAATTTGTGGTCCATCATAAGATTTGTTTAATAATATCGAGACTCAACTATACCTTCAATGTCTTGGAAAACATTAAAGTTTCTATTAAATTCGGTTAGCCTTGGTCTGACTCATGTGCCTGCCCTTTATTGCTTTATACTATTTTGACTGATTCATATGGGAATCCCCTTTATTATATTCAATGTTTGACATTAAAGTTTGTACTATTATATTATATTAAATTTCATTAAGGTTGTATTATTATAAATTCTGCCCTTTATTGCTTTGTACTATTATAATAAATTCTATCATATATTTGTCACGATCCAAATTCCCAACCTTAGGGATCATGATGACGCCTAACACCACACTTGCTAGACAAGCCAATGTTAGAACTTATTTAATTAATTTCGATAAAAGTCTATTAGAACAATTTAAATATAAACGAAATTTATTAATTCCAATACATAAATTCACGAATAAAATCAAAAATGAATAATTAAGCCGAGCCTCTAACTAAATAAATAACCATAAGACTACCCCCAGAGTCTGGTGTCACAATTCACGAACTACTAAAGAATACTACAAATAATGGGCTGAAAGAAATAATATAACTGTTTTGAAAGAAATAAAATAGTGTCTATAAAGTAATGAGAAGACTCTAGGAATCTGCGGACGCCGGCAGATCTACCTCATGTCTCCGAATGATGAATGCGACTACTAAAAATCTCCTAACGCTGGGCGGTACTTGGATCTGCACAAAAGAGTGCAGAGTGTAGTATTAGTACAACCGACCCCATGTACTGAGTAAGTGTCGAGCCTAACCTCGACGAAGTAGTGACGAGGCTACGACGGAGCAATTATACATAACCTGTAACAACATAATATAATAAAGCAAGAAAGATATTCCAGACTAAACAAAAAATAATAAACTGTAACAATAAATAAAATAACTCAGCTGCCTTTACCAGGTCTCACCTATCATCAAATTCTCACATAAGTCTCAAATTTTCAAACTTCTCTTTAAAATAATAGTAAGTGCAAAATATATAAAATAAAATAGTAAAGCAAAACCGTAAGTTCTCAAATATGTAAGTTTCAAATGTTAATTCAAAAACCAGTAAAACATAAGTGTCCTCCCTAATCTTTTTTTATTGCGGCGTGCAACTCGCTCCCACCTGTCCACCCTTATTTCTCCTCCCTATATATATATATATATTACCCTTATTGCTCCTGTTGCGGCGTGCAACCCGATCCCACATGTCCACCCTTATCACTCCTTGTTGCATCGTGCAACCCGCTCCCATCAGACAATCACATCTCTTTATTTATAAAACGGATTTTCGCAATTTAAGTCAAAGCCTTTCACAATATTTATGTCTCAACAATTGTAAACAAAACAAGTTCCACTTTAAATAATAGTAAGAGCAGAATATGAAATAATGACAATAAAACAATGAGTGTTCCAACCTTTATTTTATAAACAGAAATACATGAATATTCTCCCTTATTGCTCCTTGTTGCGACGTGCAACCCGATCCCACATGTCCACCCTTATTGATCCTCCCTATATATATATCACCCTTATTGCTCCTGTTGCGGCGTGCAACCCGATCCCACATGCCATCCCACATGTCCACCCTTATTACTCATTGTTGCGGCGTGCAACCCACTCCCACCATACATATCATACCATTTTATTTATGAAAACTTTCACAACTCAGGCCAATACGTCGTCAATACATTGCGGCGTGCAACCCGATCCCACATGTCTTGCAACCCGATCCCACATGTCCACCCTTATTACTCCTTAGTCACACATATCCTCCCTTGCATCCTCAATACGTCGTCATCTCCGACTGTAACTCTCTTGGCACCACCGTGCCGAACTGTGTCCCTGAAGACCATCAAATGCGGGTCATCATCCTGCCGATCTCTGATACGCCCAAATAGAGAAGACCGAGCGAATGTACAAGCTAGAACACTGCTGGGCAAAATATTCAACCTGACGAACTGATTTATCAAGGTCTAAATGTTTGAAGCTAACGGTCTCTCACCGACTGGAATATAAGCAAGGCTGCCAATACTCACCGCCTTTCTACTCAATGCATCGACAACCACGTTGGCCTTCCCTGGATGATATAATATAGTGACATCATAATCTTTCAATAACTCTAACCATCTTCGTGGCCTCAAATTAAAATCCTTTTGCTTAAATAAGTACTGGAGACTACGATGGTCAGTGAAAACCTCACACGGCACGCCATAAAGATAGTGCCTCCAAAATTTCAATGCGTTAACAATGGGTGCCAACTCTAAGTTAGGAACATGATAATTCTTCTCATAGAATTTCAACTATCAAGACGCATATGCAATCACCCTGCCATCCTGCATTAACACTGCACAATTCGAGATGCATCACAATACCCAGTGCACGGTCCTGAACCTGTAGGCAACACCAACACTGGCGCCATAGTCAAAGCTATCTTGAGCTTCTGAAAGTTCAACCCACACTCGTCCGACCATATGAATGGAACACCCTTTCGGCTCGATATGATCTTAATAGTTGTTCATAGTCATTTACAGAATCATCAAATAACTTCACGTTAACAATTATCTCCTTTCAAACCTTCACAATACTTATAACGAGATGCGATGTATGAAGACCTCATAATTATATACCCGAATTAACGTCTCATTTAACGCCACATGGGCGGGAACCTACCTCGTAGGTTAGAGCTCAATAATGATAGCACAAATTTGAAAATTATGCACAAATAATTTTTTTTATACAAATTGTTTTGAATAACCCTAATAGACATGACTCCTTACCAGTACTATAATACAAATTTTAAATTTCACAAGGGAGAGTTTAAACATAAGAATTTTCATCACAAGGATCTCGTCTAACTTCCATCGCGGCTCGTAGCCCGATTTAAACATATCAAATCATACTAAAATGCGAGGATCTCGCCCTCAATTCTGAATCACAAGTAATATGCATATCGTGCTAATCGAAACATTCCATTTCCTTCTTTTAAATATTTTCCGTTAAACAAAATTACAACACGTAATGATAGACACAGTTATCTCCAAAGAATTTCTCGATACAAGTATTCACATAAGTAGATTTTAGACTTACGAAGCTCACCCGAGAGTGGAGCATATTAGGAAGACTTTTCTAGATACTCATAACCGAATCAAGTTAAGGAAATTATCACTTTATAATAACTAGATATTGTTCTTGTAATGGCACCATTTGATATAACATTCTCAGTCGTACCATAGAAAATATATCAACAGGCTGAGTCTCCACCTCTAGGAATCTGACCTCCACCTTCGACATTCCGACCCCTTTTTCCCTAGCTGGTCATGTAAGTTGAGTTGTAACTGCAATGGGGCACGTAGCCTGAGTGCTCTCATGAAATGATTCGCCTGATCATACCGAGTTTATGCCAAATAACTTGGAATAACCGTGGTAGGAATCTCGTAGCAGTGGTGCATTAAAAGAACTCATTGAAGCACCCCGAGTAATTAGATATACAGATTGGGCTGGTCGGCTGCCCGAGTCCCTGCCGAAATAATTTGTTGTTGCAAAGCAAAATTCACTGAATCTTTTAGAACCTCGAGACCTCTTAGTCTCCTTAGATTCCTATTTTCCTCATCCCGGACACATTCTAACATCTAAGCAATTTCTACCACTAGCCGAAATAAAGTATCAACCTGCCCTGAGTCATACAAAAATTTACGATCATAATCGAGTCCTTTAATGAGTCCGGGGACTCGCCCTCTGGAAATATGAACTGAGGTAGGAGTATGACGGGCTAACTTATTAAACCTGATGGCATGTCCTGACACCGTCATGGTGACCCGACCGCAATTGTTCAAACCTTATGCGTCACGCATTATGGAGAGTCTGATAAAAAAACTCTTTCAATAACATTTATGAGAACCGAGTCAAGTAGTTGGTGTTGCATTGGCTGGTCGTCCTCGCCAAAGGCTTGCTACAAACACCGGCGACCCATTTCTTCTTTTACTATGTTCACTCAACACTGCTGAGCTACCCCATTTATTCATATGCTCTTCGTTATTCTTTGAGGTAACTCTTATTCCTAGTCGTAGCTGTCATTGGGGCTCCATTTCTTGTTCGGTTGTAGACGCATTGCGTGTTGTCGAGATTTGCGAGAGAACAAGAGTAGACGAGTTCAATCATCAATGATAGAATAAATTCGCACGATAAAGTAGAATAGAAGTGAAATTGTTCCTAACTGGATAGCCTCTGAGAGATAAGTACAGACGTCTCCGTACCGATCCTTCAAACTCTATTAAGCTTGTTCGTGAATTGTGAGACCTAGGCAACCTAGTGCTCTGATACCAACTTTTCACGACCCAAATTCACAACCTTAGGGATCGTGATGGCGCATAACACCACACTTTCTAGGCAAGCCAATGTTAGAACTTATTTAATTAAATTCGATAAAAGTCTATTTAATTATAACATAACAATTCAAATATAAACGAACTTTATTAATTCAAATACATAAATTCACGAATAAAATCATAAATGAATAATTAAGTCGAGCCTCTAACTAAATAAATAACCATAAGACTACCCCATGGTTTGGTGTCACAATTCACGAACTACTAAAGAATGGTACAAATAATGGGCTGAAAGAAATAATATAACTGTTTTGAAAGAAATAAAACAATGTCTATAAAGTAATAAGAAGACTCCAGGAATCTGCGGACGCTGGCAGATCTACCTTGTGTCTCCGAATGATGAATGCGGCTACTAAACATCTCCTAACGCTGGCCGGTACCTGGATCTGCACAAAAGAGTGCAGTGTGTAGTATCAGTACAACCGACCCCATGTACTGAGTAAGTGCCGAGCCTAACCTCGATGAAGTAGTGACGAGGCTACGACGGAGCAATTATACATAACCTGTAACAACATAATATAATAAAGCAAGAAATATATTCCAGACTAAACAAAAATAATAATAAACTGTAACGATAAATAAAATAACTCAGCTGCCTTTACCAGGTCTCACCTATCACCAAATTCTCACATAAGTCTCAAATTTTCAAACTTCTCTTTAAAATAATCGTAAGTGAAAAATATATAAAGAAAATAGTAAAGTAAAACTGTAAGTTCTCAAATATGTAAGTTTCAAATCTTTGAGTTTCAAAAACTAGTAAAACATAAGTGTCCTCCCTTATCGCTCCTTGTTGCGACGTGCAACCCGCTCCCACTTGTCCACCCTTATTGCTCCTCTCTATATATATGTCACCCTTATTGCTCCTCCCTATATATATGTCACCCTTATTGCTCCTGTTGCGGCGTGCAACCCGATCCCACCTGTCCACCCTTATCACTCCTTGTTGCTACGTGCAACCTGCTCCCACCAGACAATCACATCTCTTTATTTATAAAACGGATTTTCACAATTTAAGTCAAAGCCTTTCACAATATTTATGTCTCAACAATTGTAAACAGAACAAGTTCCACTTTAAATAATAGTAAGAGCAGAATATGAAATAATGACAATAAAACAATGAGTGTTCCAACCTTTATTTTATAAACAGTAATACATGAATATTCTCCCTTATTACACCTTGTTGCGGCGTGCAACCCGAACCCACCTGTTCACCTTTTTTACTCCTTGTTGCGGCGTGCAAGCCGCTCCCACCAGACATATCATACCATTTTATTTATGAAAACTTTCACAACTCATGCCAAGTCTTTTACAATATTTTTGCTTCAACAATTGTAAACAAGTAACTGTACTTCTCATAAACTTCATCAATATATATATATATATATATCGTAAAATAATGTCAACCCGCTCAATCTTTATGTACCACAATGAACAAGGAAACAACTAACCCTTTCCAAAATAATTAAAACAAGACTTAACAACAAATTAACAAAACCAAGTAGTCATAGAACCATCAATGAGCATAAAACTAATAAGCCATAAATCAAATAAATTTGAAACGTGGAAGAGATCATGTTTAACAGACAATTTGGCGGTGCATAGATACTCATCACCTCACCTATACACCACACACATGAAATTTCACATAGCAATTAAGTTGGGGATTCCTATTCCCTCAAGTCAAGGTTAAACCAAACACTTACATCAACTTCGCAGACCACTCACTGCTCTATTATAATTTTTCCTTTAGAATTTACCTCCAACCAACTCGTATCAATTCGAGACACATGCAGAACCGTAAGAACTCTTGGACCATCAATATTTGATTACAAACGACCACCAGTTTCTTAACTCAATATCATTAGAGATATACAACGAAAAATAAATTGGTGAAACAATGTAGGCTCCCTATAAAGCATTCCCACTATTAAATAAACCACAACCAATAACCTTTTTGTTTCTGTGCAAAAATTTCGATCTTTAAGCTGCAAGTTTTTTTTTTCCTTTGACACTTGATTTTTCGACCAGCTTTTATTTGCAGGTTCTGCTTTGTTCAAGTTGAAATAAGAGAGAGTTATGTGGTCCAATATTGGATCTTGAACAAAAGTTGGGATGGTTTATATTTTATGTGGAAAAACTTTTAAGCTTGAATTTACAATAAAAAATCGTACTTGATGACATTTTGTGTTCAGCCGGAAACTTCAAGGCTAAGTTTCCGATAACTATTCTCACAAATGGACACAGATTCATTATTCTTTTAGTTCGACTGTTATTCAGCGAGAGAATAACTGAAGATAGAACTTAAATGTTATAACAACCTGTATCGGGCTCCGGAACCAAAATACGGGACCGATACTAACGAGTTCAAACCTTATTTCTTTTCTTTAATTCCTTTAAATTTCAGTATAACAATTTTCTTCAAAAAATGATTTCTAAAGTGAGGGACCTCGGGATTCAATTCCGCGCATACTTTCAAGTCTCATATTTTACGACGGCACCGTCGGAATACGGGTCCGGGTCCGTTTACTCAAAACATTGACCAAAGTCAACTAAATATCAACTTTAACTCTCAAAAACTACTATTTCATATATTTTCACATAAAAACTTTCCGGATTCACGTCCGGACTGTGCACACAAATCTAGGTAATTAAGATTCATCTTTTTAAGGCTAATGAGCCCGGAATGGAGTCTTAATTCATAAGATGATCCTTTGGGTCATCACAATATTATATTCAATTTTGTTAACCCTTTTCTCTTATTTATTTTGTAGGTTAAGATGGTCAGTGTGGATTTATTATTCAATTATGGAGGGGACTGGAAAATAATGCCAACGGTAGTATATACAAGAAAGTTGGTGCACATTTGGAAATAGTATGATCATGACCTTCTGTCGTGCATAGATTTAGTAAATGAATATACCTCATCTACTATAGGGTATGTTAGTGTCCAACAATTGATGGTTTGTGGTCCTTCTGGTAGATATTATGAAGTAACAGGGGATGATGATATTATGACTTTATAAAATATGATTTCTGACCATTTCAATATAATTAATGTATTTGTTGTAGAGGATAGTGAAATGGGGGTTAATGTTCCTAATATTGTCGACCACAATGAATCGCAAACAGTAGATTGTGAGTTTGCAACTAATTGTAGTTCAAATGAGAGAGAAGATGAGACTGTTTTTTCAGATTATGACTCTGAAGATTTAGAAGTAATTGCACTACAAAAAAAGAGGGAGATTTCTGATATGTTGATTGAATACAAAGAACTGTACAAAGGAATGACATTCAAAGATATACCATAAGCTAGAAAAGTGATAAATTTGTATTGCTTAGCAAACTGTTATGGTTTAAAACAACTCAAGAGTGATAGCAGAAGACTAAGGTACAGGTGTGAGGTTGGCTGCCCCTTAGTCTGTCTAATTTCTGAGGATAAGAATGGTGGTGGGGTTAAGATCAAAACTCTTAAGTCAATACACAAGTGTAACCCTGCATATGACAACCCTAGGATTGACAAAAATACTATAGCAGAATATTTTAAGAATAGCAGAATATTTTAAGAACAAGTTGCGGGAGAATCCTATTATCAAAGTTAAGGAGATAAAAGTGGCCTTAAAAAACACCTTCAACATCAATGTTAGCCATGCAAAGTGTAAGAGGGTCAAGAGAATGATACTTAAATCCCTTGCTAGTAGTGGGTATAATAAGATAGAGTCATATGCTAATGAGTTGAGGCTGAATAATCCAGGGAGTGATGTAATAATTACCTATCAAATGATGCACTTGCAGAAGGAAAAAGAAAATTTTCTAGGATGTATATATGTTTTCATGCTCCAAAAATGGGGTTTAAGAGTGGGTTGAGACCCTTTATTGGCTTGGATGGAACTGTTGATACCCAATTTTTCTCTATATTATTTTCAAAGTGTATATATATCTTCAAAACAATGCATGAGCATCAATTAATATTTTTTTATAATTTTCTGCAATTTTTAAAGAATTTTTAATTAATTTATCCCACTATTTTATTATCTAAATAATTAGTAATTGCATCACAAATAATTTTATAATAATTTTATTGCTTAATTTTATCATTTATGTTTATATTAAGTTTTAATTATTTTATGCATAATTATATTTGCATTTGTAGGCTATAATTGCAATAACTTTACTATAATAGCCCATGTGTGCATAATTACTTTATTTTTTACACGAAAATGACCTTTTATATTAAGTAATTATTTTAAATCATTTTCATGCATAAATAGAATTTTTATCACTTATTATCTATTTTTTATAAATTATTTTATCCAAATTAATTGGGTATTTAACATATAGCCTCTTTTAATTTGGTATTCGGACCATAGCCCAATTTCACCCCAGCCCAATTAAATTAACCCATAACCCAATTTTTATAACCCGCCCAACTCCCAGATTCGATCCTGGCCGTTGATCTCAGAAGATCAACGGTCCATGACTTTCCTTCCATTTTTAATTAACCAACAACCCCAAACCCTAATCATTTTCCCAAACCCGCCGTCACCAAAATCTCTCCGATCCATAGGTTTCTTCTTCGATTCCATGCCTTACCTGGCCTTCTATTACTACTAGTGTTACGATTTTCGTATTGCTTGATGGAATCTCAAAGAGATTCGAACCAAATTTGGTTCAAATCCCTCATGTTATCGATGAATCCGTCTGTGCTCATTCCTATGTCTGTGAGTACTAATATATTCGTGTTTATGGCTTCAAAACTCTGGTTCAAATCATATTTTTCTCACCTTTGTTTATTTTTTACATAACCTAACTATTTATGGCTAAATACGTTCAGATCTCTTTAGATCTGAAGCGGTATGAGCTCGTCTGTACTTTTCCTTTAAGATTCTATTATTGTTAACCGGTTTTAGTTTTTTCCTAAAAGCTAGGGTTTCGATTTTCTTTTAAGAGATTTCTACAAAATATTTCAAACGTTTAAGTGTTTAACTTCGGGTTTCTTTACTTTTTCGACTGGTCTTCATATCTATGTCTGTATGCCCTAGGGTTTTTCAATCATTCCAGTGCTTGCTATAATGATTTCCCGTTTACATTAGCTGTCAATTAAAGTGGTTAATTGATGTATTTGCTTAATTAGGGTTCAAAATTTTATCTTTTTAAAGCTAGTATCTCTTTGAAAGATTTTACCTATTCTTTCCTTATATGTGATTCGTGATTGGTACTACTTTATTTAATTGTATTACTGGCATGATTTCTGGGCTTTGATTATGGTGACCGACCTGTAAATAGTCTCTGGACTCAGTGCTTACCTTATTAAACCTCAATCTTGTCTGCTAATTGATTTCGTATGAGATTCTCCTTAATCTAAGTGATACTTCCAGGATTATGTCCTATTGATTGATTTGTGTTTAACCCTACTTGATTGACTAATTGATTTTGCATACCTTATTTGTGTGTCGTTGATTTTCATGCCTTATATGGTTTACTCTACTGTATGTTATATAATCCTTTCATTATTCTGATTTCAAAACACACATACACGCTGAGGCACACAAGCTCACACTTACACTTGCACACTTACACTCACACAACTTGAGTTCTTTCTATCACTCTGATTTGCTGCATTGTCTAGCCGGCTGAAAGCCAAGGCTAGACTCTTGGATTCCAATTGCCTTCACATTCCTGTTTACTTTCTCCCTAAATGGTATGCCTTAATCCTTGTTATCTCGTTTTGTTCTATATGACTATGTGGTTAGTATATCTCAAATTTCAGTATGCTTCTGTTTGATATATGGTTCATGTTCTGTGTGTTCTCCTTAATAGCTGTGATTTAGTTCCTATTTAGTTTATTTTAACTTCAACATGCTTCTGTTTGGTCCATGATACTTGTTTACTTCCTTCTGAAACTAGCATGATTCAGTTTCTACTACCCCATCCTGCTCTATGTGTTCATTTGGTTAGTTATTTTAACTTCAACATGTTTTTCCGTTTAATACATGTCTATATGATTTCACCTAGTGATAATTAATAAACCAAGTAATTTTCAATAATGTGAAACCTTGTTTGATTCAATGTATGCTCCCTATTCGGAACATGTTTAGGTATGGCCAATATGTATGGTCAGCTCTGCTCTTGTTGTGATTGCTTTAATTACTGGTATATTATCTATGTCTGAACTAATACCAATCTACTAAATATTAACTCTGTTTTGTTTGCAGTCTTGTAATTTGAACCTGTTTGCTCTTAAAATAAAATTATTTTCTAAAATTATCCCCTCCGCCTTATATATACTATTTTCAAACTTCTAATCTTAGTTACCTAGGTTCCTACCACCCCCAATGTGAGCACTGCCTAGGGTCCTTGAGACTTCTCCGAACTCTAACACATTGGGGCTGGTCTTCTAATCTTTTGCAAATTGTCTCTTTGAGAAAAGTTCTGGTGTGAGCATTGCCCGGGGTCCCTGAGGCCCTTGGAAACTTTGACACACTAGAAGCCCAATTTTGTGTATCATGGATGGACCAACTATATGCTTCAGACTTGCTTT